>JBBPQE010000110.1:0-54113 GCA_038092335.1 Boletus vinaceobasis | reverse complement strand
CCCGCAGACGCAAGATCGACTGGCACATCATGCCCTTCATGTGCAGTACGTCCCACCCCCCACCCCCCTTCCCTTCCTCATCAACTTCCTCCCAGTCATGTACCTGTACGTCCATTTCCCCTCTGCTCTCTCCACCTCTCCCATCTTCTACAAGAATCACCTTCATGGACAAGACTACCCTCGGCCAAGCAGCGATCCTCGGCATCGAGTATGTCCCGTCTCTCTCCTCCCATATCGCACATACAACCCCCTCTCAGGCAGGGCGCACACTTGAATACCACCCAGTTTAACTGGCTCGGCACCATCTTCTACTTCAGCTATCTCCTCTTTCAATACCCTCAAAATCTTGCCTTGCAACGCTTTCCCGTTGGCAAGTGGATGAGGTACTACTCATCTTCAGTTTACACACCCCGCTGACTGCTCTACCAGCATCAACATCTTCATCTGGGCAATCGTTCTCTGTTCCCATGCCGCTTGCACCTCCTTTGGTGGTCTCTTTGCTGTGCGCTTTCTCCTCGGAATCTGTGAGGGTGCTATCACCCCCGGATTCATGATCGTCACCTCCATGTTTTACACGCGCGCGGAACAGACCCGCCGTGTTGGTTATTGGTGTCAGTATCCCCCCCCCTTGGCGTGCGACCTGTCTCATTTCCCCCATTCAGTCCTTATGAACGGCTTCGCCGTCATCATCCTTGGCTTCATTGCCTTTGGCGTCCTTCACATCAACACCCCCAACTTCATGTCCTGGCAGTGGTAAGCACAACAACCCGTCGTGACCCATCACACCTCATTTATTCGATATCAGGCTGATGATCATTACTGGCGTTATAACCCTGTTCACCTCGGTTCTCTTCTGGTAAGCATCTCCACAACCGGCTACTTGACTTCCACATATGTTGTCGTCCCTCCCGGCTGCCAGGTTCTTCTTCCCGGATTCTCCAACAAATGCGTGGTTCCTAACTCCGGAAGAGCGCATTGCCGCCGTGCAACGCATCCAAGTGAATCAGACCGGCGTGGAAAACAAATTGTTCAAGATAGAACAGTAAGTTGCTTCTATCTGAGCTCTACTCCCGTTTGATCATTGTCCCTCGAGATTCTACGAAACGGTCAAAGATCCCAAGACCTGGCTTCTCGCATTTTTCGCTGCTGCTGCGTGCGTCTCATTCGTTCATTCATTTGCGTGCCTGCGTTCTCATTTCAAAACCATCATTCAGTAATATCGTCAATTCGGTGCGAGCGCATCTTACCCTTCCTGGATTATGCGCTCAATAACGCCACTTCCCTAGCTCACTAATCAACGCCAGCTCATAGTTGCCCAATTTGGCTTCAATGACATCCAAACAACTTTACTTGGTTGTGTGGACGGCGTCGTCGAGAGTGGGCAGCACCCTGCAATTTAATCTGAATTGGCCTGCTGACCAAACATTCTGCAACAGTCTTGACGATCTTCCTTGGGGTCACCCTTGCGTCCCAGCCTCACGTCGGCCGTGCCTATGCCGGTGCGTTGATGTATGTTCCCGCCATCCTCGGTGCAATCCTAGTCAGTACCCTGCCCTTCTCGGACAAAGTCGGCCTGCTCTTCTCCTATTGGATATCAAGTGAGTTGTCGCGCCTCAAGTTACTACATCTGATAACAACACCCCCCCAAGTTTTTGCCATTGCTCCGTTCACGATATTCTTAGGGTGGGTGGCTTCCCTGACAGCCGGTCATACCAAACGTGAGTCCATGTTCCCTCTGACCTCGGGTCGTCGTCTCATCGATCGTTTGCAGGTATCACCACAAATGCCATCGTACTTTGTGCTTATGCGATCGGAAATGCCGTGGGTCAGTTCATGTGGAAGTTACAGTACCAGCCACGGTAGAGTTCATTCAGCTGTCTTGCCAACCGAGTCCAACATGTTCCAGGAATCATGTCCCGTGGGGTGTCATCGCTGCTACCAATTTTTCTTCTGCAGTCGCCCTCCTCGCGTTGCGCTACCTGTACTCGCGTGAAAACAAAACGCGTGACCTCGAAACTCGGGACGACACGTACGACACTGTTTACATCAAGACCAAGTCTGGGGAAGAGAGGCAGATCGACAAGGCAAGTATACCACCCTCATCCCATCCGGCTGATGTTAACCATCGTGCACAGGCTTTCCTCGATCTGACCGACAAGCAAAACCGCGATTTCCGCTATGTTCTATAAGCCTCCACCTGTAATCTTGGTAGGACACCCGCCTGAAGACAGTACCTTATGTGGCAGTGTAGAGTTCGTAATGTCTATCTGTGCATACCTGATATAGAGTCTGCGACCCTCTGCCGTCTAGGGATGGGGATGGCAAATGACCATCCGGTAAGTGTCCCTTACGGGGTGTTCGGTCGGGACGATTTCCTGTGCCCAAGCAATGATATCCCGTATTTTGGCCTCCGTGAGTTTGTGTGGACAAGGAACACTTTCGTCACCCCCTCGTGAAAGAGAAATCATGGAAGGCATCGTATAGTTGGAGTTTGTATACTCGCACCCATCTGAGTACAAGGAATCGGAGGTACTGGCGCTTTCCGGCAAGCTCGAACAGGTGCTGCAAAAAGAAGAGCTGGAAGATCTACATGACGAAAAAAGCCCTTCCCCGCATTCGAGGACAGAGACGTCATTCAGTTCGCGAGTGCGGACTCTCGATGGGCATGTCGAGTACGCCGAGCTGCAATTCTGACTCGAGTCAAGACTAGCACACCGATGTAGTGACTCGGAATCGTCCGACTTGTGCTGGTCGTGAGTTGAACACCCGAGGAAAGATGGATGGTTGTCGGTTCGTCTGATGCCATCGCGGGAACCCATCGTAGTGAACAAGGACTTGGACAGATGATGTACGTGTCGCCGAAGCGAAGTCAACACCAATAGAAAGCGCAAGCACTCGAGGGCCAGCTCACAGGTAGGTGCGCCGGTAATGGAGTGAAACGAGAATTCGTCCACGATGTAACCGGCGCATCCTATTACGTCCAACGTGCGGCGATGTGGCACGTATGCGACAACGCGGACGTGATGCGCATCATATACCAGACCAAACAGTACCAACCACTCTGGAAAGGATTCTGTGGTGGCTCCGACGACGTCTCTCTTTATCAGCGACGCGAGAAGCCTGAGGTGGAATTGCCCTTGGTTGGTCAGCTCTTCGGGGATGGATACCAATGCACGAGATCCGGAGCGGGAGTCCAAGGACGTAGGGTGTGGATGTTGCTTTCGAGTTGGCCCTTTCATCCCAAGGAGCAAGCACCGTGTGTGACTTTCAGGAGAGACATTCTCAGTATCGTCGCTCCCATGCCCCCGGACGAGCGCAAAGTTAATGCGCCGGGGAGTACTCTGCGAGAAATGACGCGTCGCAGGTATGTCACTAGCTTGCCTGTCGTTAGCTACGTCGTAAAAGATTGCTGGTGGGCATACCTCCTTAGCCTGGTACGGGGAATACCCTCGAACGCGCAAGGAACGCATGTCGTCAGACAATCATCCATCCCAAAGTTTGTCAACAACCGAGACACGACGTCCCGCGGTAGTTCTTCACCGGGTGCAACCAGACGTGTCTCTGCGTCGCTTTCGAACCGAACGTTGCGAAAGGGACAACATCGATCCACAACGCATTCCACCCCACACTTGCCATCAGCAAAGGCCAAGAACTCCTGTTGACGCGCGTGATACTTAGCGCGAGTGTTTGCACCAAAAAGGGTAATATGAACCAACCATCCACGAGGTGGGTACGACAAGTTTGGCGCGTCCTTCAGGTTTCCAGTAAGAGCGAAGATGGAGCACGTATGCCAGCGGCTGCCTGAGTTCTGGTGGGCTCGTCTCAAGCGATCCCCTGTTCAGCAACAGCCTGTCTGTAATCAGCCATTCTGAAGGAAGATCTAGTCTCAAAGTCTCACATCCCTTGCTCAGGCTTCTCGGAACCTGTGCAGAACATCTAAACCTGTAAAATGGGTCGAGAGACAGTGGCGAATTTGGGGTGTTACCACTGGGTCACCAATGACCGCAACGTGCAACAAGGTGAGCGAGACCCGTTACGTCTAACTTGCAGCGAAAACGACTAATAGGGTCTCCTACATAATAATACGAGCAATCAAGCTCCCGACGCCGCGCCCGTTGTGTTAGCGAGAACGCGGCGGCCATCGAGTTCCAGGTTCATGATCGGGAGAACAAATTCATGAAATTAGCCAACGCCAAACATCGGAATCGGGTACTAAGCGAAACACGTTACACGAAGGAAGCCATTTTCACTGCTTTTCGAACAGCAGCCGAATTGCCCTCAAGGTGTCGATATGTTGTCCGAAATACTTGAGTCGTTTGGTGTTTTGTCTTGGAGTCCAACGACGGTGGAACCTTGGGTATTGTGATAGGCCGTCCGAAGAAGTCAACCGGCGGCTGGGTATGAATCAAGTTAGATTACCTCGAAATCGAAGACGTAATTGGCTCCTACCTTGTCTGCAATGTCGGTGGGTTTTTGTGTGCGAGCCCGTTTGTTGACTGGACCAGATAATCGGGTTTGCTCCAAGAGATCTTCCTCTTCCGCGTTACCTGTTACATCTCTAGCATCATCGAACAGTTGTCCAGAAGTCCTGCAACGACACTAAATGAAGGATACCGATAGGATGACCAGGACTGACCCCTTGTGAGCTTGTTTTCTTGGTCTAACATTCACATTGTCGGCCACGACCGCCTGTCGTGTGGCCACGGCAGCGTCGATCTATGACGAAGTCAATTGGAGGGGTTAAAAATGTAAAAAGGCACGGACCTCTGTAGCAATAAGATGACGAACAGCATATCTCGAGACTGCGATATCAGGTGCACGCCTCCCGTCATATGTCACGAAAACATCTATTGGCCTGTCTTTTCGTGAGTGGGCAACCAAGGTATTATTGTGGCGGAACACACGGGTCAAGTCTGTAGGCCACTTGACCGTCTTCTGCTCTTTCTTGAACGAATCGAAGTTCGAGGGAAACCATGATCTCAACAAGATGGGCAAGCAGAGCACGTTCCTCAGGTTTGATAACTTGGTGGTTCACCTGTAACAAGGCAAAACAAGCTCAACTTTGATTTCTGTTGTAGACGAGGATCGAGGTGCACTTACGGGTCGCAGGGAAGGTGATATTATTCGGTTTATGTATGGAACAAATTCTAGGTGGAGAATCTGACCCATGATTAAATGTCGGTTAGCACCTGTATTCTTGCCAGAAGCGCAAATCCCATCGGAAAGTGATTTCAGAATGTCTTCATTGGTGCGTGTGATCAATAAATTCTACGTTCAACGGATATCAATGGCCGTAAGGCACAATATTTGAAGGTACTTACATCCCAATCCGTAGAGTCCCTTTCAACTCGATTCCCTGCACGTTCTCGGCACAGCGTGTGGAATGGAACGAGAAAGTACGGGAGATATACTTGCAGGCTAAAATCACCATCGGCATACATGGCCGACGAAAACATATCGAATATTCCTAACCACTCGTTTGCCTTCTCATATCGGGACATGTTTCCCTCATGCCGGTGACAGTTCGTGTAATGAGCAAAGCATCCTGAAGAAAATGAACAATGAGAGGTCTGTCTTGAAGAAAACATACCATTAGCAATGTTAGGGAAGCTGTTGAGCGTTTCTATTGCTCGACTGAGGCGATTTACATATCGTGCTTCCTCCATTTCACCCATTGCCAGCTCCCGGATGCGCTTGCGTGACAATGGAGTAAATATCTCATTCAGGATTGCTGTTGCAGTAACATCTCCCTCCTTCATACCAACCGTGGCACGACGAATTAATTCCTCTGTGACCCCTTCGTTGCGCGATTTCATAAACTGTTCTGTGCTGATCGATAACATAACCAATAAACAGAACAACGTGGCAAACCTGTAGGGTGTTTAGACAGCCTCTCAAATCACCTTTCGCAACATTGACCAAGGTACTGAGCGCTCTTGTATCTGCGTCCAGCCCTTCGAGCTGGCAGATTTCCCGAAGCCGCTTGACTATATGAATATCAGCCGGTCGTGTATATCGAATCTGCCTTGCATGTGGACGGAGTTTGGCCAGCGAATGTGCGTTGTAGTCATTACAGATGCAAATGATAGGTCGTAACAAAGGTCGCTTGTCTTTCTGTACCCCAGCCTTTCCTGTTAAGTTTAAGACAAAGCATGAGTTAGGTAAGAAACCCGCCCACGTTTTTTATTTGGTCTATCTAGGGTCAGCGAAACGAGTCTCTGAACGAAACTACTTGACTGCAAACAAGATTTTACTCAAGAGTGCTGAAAGATGGTTGAAACTATGACATACATTGTCACCGCCACCACCAGTCGCCCCGTCAATTTCATCAATGATAAGCAAGACAGGTTTCGTGCTGCCAACTGCAGAACCTGATTCAAGTATGGGACGGACCCGGTCGTCAATTGACTGCGCGGACCGCGTGTCACTGTGGCACGTTTGGTGAAAAGGAAGATCAACATGCACAGCGGAATCACCTGGCGTTGATTTCCACTACCTCGTAACCCGCCTGTGCAGCAATGACATGGGCCAACGTGGTCTTCCCGAGACCAGGAGGTCCGGATATCAAGAGCAGCTAATGGCGAGATGGGTTTGCGGATGGGAACGCGAGATTATCGATCATCTCACCTTTTCTCTTGGCCGATGGTATTCGTCCTCGGGATCGTAGTTCTGATCGTCTTCTCTAGGTCGCTTTTTGTTTCTTCTTGTGCCGAAAACGCACCAGTCCCACTGTTTTACCCAGGCCATCACTTCCCTGGCAACCCTTTCATTACCTAGCAGTTCCGTGAAGCGCTGGGGGCGATACTGATCAACCCATAACATGTCATCAAGTGGGCGGTGCGACGCTTCCGAATTTGAAGTCCTTTTTTTCCAAGTGTGAGAACCACATCTGACATGGAAACAGGCTCTGTGCATACGGAATAATAGTGTTTGAAGTCACGGATATCGAAAGCTCGTCCATAAGCCTATGGATAGGCACATCGAGTAGGTTTGCCATGGGTAATGTCGAAGACGGCTAACGGTAGGGTTAATAATGATAGACATGGAGTGGGATTACGCACCTTTCGCAAAGTCAGGGTCTGTGATTTGCGCGGGATAAATCGAGGTTTTCCATCAAAGGTTGTCGCGCGAAGAGAAGCTCGTGGATGTGTCAATACCCCGGGGGTAGGACATATCAACGACCTTGGGTTCTTTTTGGAATGATCGGGTTTGAGACCCAGGATATCTGAGACTGGAGGGAATGCATCATCTGATTTACATGAGAAATAACCCTTGCCAGGTAGCTAAAACACTTGCCCTGCGATGATGAGAGCGGTCCTATCAAAGGAACTGTAGTATTGTGTAGACATAAAAGAACACGGCGCGACATACCATCACTTTCCAACCGTGATGTGTTGTCACCTGAAGGTGTGCATTGGCTGTGGGGTGTGTGGGGCGCGTCCGAAATGGGAGCGCAAGGTAGCTCGTGGAGCTCATCGGAGTCGAGTGTGCTAGGCAAGAGACCATTGGAGACGAAGGCAGGTGAAGAAATAGTGGGCCCAGGGCCGAGCAATCCCGTTG
Organism: Boletus vinaceobasis; assembly: GCA_038092335.1. Classification (NCBI taxonomy): domain Eukaryota; kingdom Fungi; phylum Basidiomycota; class Agaricomycetes; order Boletales; family Boletaceae; genus Boletus; species Boletus vinaceobasis. The sequence continues at coordinate 46,553 of JBBPQE010000110.1, read as the reverse complement.
GGAGGAAACTGTCGCTCATGACCATTGTCAGTTCAGGATGTGTCTCTAAACGCGTCGGATACAACGCGTTCGTGGGAAAGCCACGAACGCGCCTGTGGCTCGCAAAAATTCTAACCCCCATTATGGTGGTGTGCGGTGGATTTATGTTGTCACTAAGCACACATCCTAATCTTGCCCGCGACTTGACCTCGGGAAGATAGCTCCAATGTCCCTGACCCTCCACAGCGCCGCTTTCACTTAGTTACTAGGTATACTCAAACCATGCCGCCTGCGTGCTTGTAATGGGCCCAACGGCCACTTTACATAACACACGGCGGAACCCGGGTGTGTCGGAGCTCAAAACTGAATTCGAATTTCTCCTTGGCGCGTCGGGACGAGTATTTCTTCTACTCACATTCCTTCACCTCTACTGTTGTCTTCGTCGTCCACCACCATGCTTACTGCACGCGGCATTACTCGCGTCTCCAGGAGAGCCGCCAACAGTGCAAAGAACACTAGCCGGTTCTTGCAAACTGCCACTCCGTTGTTGGCCCGTTCCTCTTTCCCTTCTTCCCCTTCGAAGCAAAATGCTGCGGTCCGTCCTTCACGTACCTCTACTTCCCAGCCAGGTCAGTTTCTCTTTGGTTTTTTCTCCTTTTCTTTCTGGTGCTCACGATACGTTTGTGCATTCCGAACTTTTTTTTTCCTTCCGGAACTGCGGTGTTCGGACTGCAGTGCGTCATTATGCATCGGAAGCTAAGGAAACCATTGGTACCGTGAAGACGGTCATTGGTGCTGTCGTTGACGTTCAGTTCGAGACTGATACTCTCCCTCCCATCCTCAATGCCCTCGAGGTCCAGGATTTCCACGGTGGTCGTCTTGTTCTCGAAGTTGCATCACATCTCGGCGAGAACTCCGTCCGTACCATTGCTATGGACGGTACCGAGGGCCTTGTTCGTGGACAGAAGGTTGTTGACACTGGTGCCCCCATTCAAATCCCTGTCGGAACTGCAACTTTGGGGCGAATCATGAATGTCATTGGAGAACCCATTGACGAACGTGGACCCATCAAGGGTGTCAAGCTCTCCCCTATTCATGCTGATCCTCCTCCATTCGTTGATCAATCAACCACCGCTGAAGTCCTTGAAACGGGTATCAAGGTTGTCGACCTTTTGGCTCCCTATGCGCGTGGTGGAAAGATTGGTCTTTTCGGTGGTGCTGGTGTTGGCAAAACTGTGTTGATTCAGGAATTGATCAACAACGTGGCTAAAGCCCATGGTGGTTTCTCTATCTTCTGCGGTCAGTATACACTCGTATTCTTAATGGTGTGCAGTATTAAAATTTTTGTGTTCACCAGGTGTCGGCGAGCGGACTCGTGAGGGTAACGATTTGTATCACGAAATGATTGAAACAGGTGTCATCAACTTGGAGGGCGACTCCAAGGTCGCACTGGTCTTCGGTCAGATGAACGAACCCCCTGGTGCCCGTGCCCGTGTTGCCTTGACTGGTTTGACCATTGCCGAATACTTCCGTGACGAAGAGGGTCAGGATGTGCTCCTGTTCATCGACAACATTTTCCGTTTCACCCAGGCTGGTTCCGAGGTGTCAGCCTTGCTTGGCCGTATTCCCTCAGCCGTCGGTTACCAGCCCACTCTTTCAACTGATATGGGTGGCATGTATGTGCTTTCCCCCCTTTTGGTTACGTTTGTATTTGACAGAATTCTAGGCAAGAACGTATTACGACCACGAAGAAGGGTTCGATTACCTCTGTGCAGGCTGTCTATGTCCCTGCAGACGACTTGACTGATCCTGCCCCGGCCACTACTTTCGCCCACTTGGACGCCACGACTGTGTTATCCCGTGGTATTGCCGAGCTCGGAATTTACCCTGCTGTAGACCCCCTGGATTCAAAGTCCCGCATGCTTGATCCCCGTATTGTCGGCCAGGAACACTACGAGGTTGCTACCGCTGTCCAGAAGATCCTTCAAGACTACAAATCTTTGCAAGATATAATCGCTATCCTGGGTATGGACGAGTTGTCGGAGGAGGACAAATTGACCGTATGTGTGATGGGTATATCAACGCTGATATTATGTGTTGACAAGATGGATTCAGGTCGAGCGTGCTCGTAAAATCCAGCGATTTATGTCGCAACCGTTCCAGGTCGCCCAAGTCTTCACCGGTTACGAGGGCAAGCTCGTGTCTTTGAAGGACACTGTCCGATCGTTTAAGGAAATTCTGTCTGGTACCCATGACCAGCTGCCCGAGTCTGCCTTTTACATGGCGGGTACGATCGAGGATGTGAAGGCAAAGGCTGAGCAGCTCGCCAAAGAGATGGGTGGCAACTAGAGAGGTAGATGTTGTGGGCGCGATGCTACTTGCTGTCTTGTATGGGCTGTCGTCTAATCGTAGGGCATTGTGTCGGCACAAAAAATCATATATGATACTTCATTGTGTGAGGGAGTACGGCTCTTACATAACAGGCGTGACATGCCAACAGACTACAGCCGACATTTTCGCCAAACTCTATGAAAGGCGCTATAGCCAAGTGGTTACGGCGACAGATTAGAACTTGTTCATCTGTTACTCTTTGAGTGCGCAGGTTCGAATCCTGCTGGCGTCGTGTTGCTTTTATTTCTTTTTGTCCGTCTCCAAATGCTGTGCTCGGAGTTGCTTCTATATCTGCTACCTCTACCACAATGGTCCCTACAATCGATGAACTAGAGCAGTATTTTGACTATGTCGAACGCCTCGTCACGCACGCTCTGACAGCTGCATCGCCTGATCTTCCAAACATCCAAGAAGCCATAAACCGTCTCTGGCTTGACATTTCTCGCTTTGGGCCTCCTGGTCTGCCTTCCCTCCCGGACATCCGTGTCCCTGGACTTGGGGCATTCGAGGTACCCCCGCCTCCTCCCCCCCCTCCCCCACCAAAGTCTCTGATCGACAATGCTGGAGAGTATATTGTCCAGCACCCATGGAAAACATCAGGCATGCTGGCCGTTTCAGCTCTTGGAGCAAGCTTGCTCGTAGGATACGGTGTCGTCCGCATGAGGTCTCTTAAAGGGGGACGAGCCAAGGTGGGATCTTCGCAGTCCGACAAACGTCAGGCTATCGGTGCGTCCTTTTGCTTGTCGCTTATGGCGGCAGCTTGACATGTCGTTAAGTTATCCTGGGCGGTGACCATCCTTTGGGGCTGCCTTTAATTATGGAATTTGAGAAACAAGGCTATATTGTCATCACCAGCGTTTCATCCCCAGAAGCTGTCACTGATATCGAAAGCAAGGGGCATGGCTACATCCGCGCCCTCGTCCTGGACCCTAGCGAGGTGCGCTCTCCCGTGCCCCCCTATAAAAGATTGACTGATTATTCCATGCTAGCCGGGGACAATCCCCATTTTTCTTCGATCTTTGGCGTCTACACTGTCCCGACGATTTCCTGTCACCGCTGCAGGTGACCCATACGCACCCACTCCTTATCATCCCCTGGTACATTCTGTGATATCGTTGCTGACCATGCCAACCGCCTCTGTCCACTGTGCACCAGCACCATTCGAGCAAATCTCCTTGCGCAGTACCTATCTTCCCCACCTCCTTTCCACGCACGTTGCACCCCTTCAAACAATCCAGGCGTTGCTGCCGTTGCTCCGCACAGACGCGTCACGCGCACGTGGTTACAAATCGATTATTCTGTGTTTGCCGGCTTCTGACGCACGTGTGGGACTACCATTCGGCAGTGTGAGTGCCATGAGCGCTGCTGCAACTCTTCGAGCGGCCGACGTTCTCCGGCGGGAAACTGCTGCCGCGCAAGGGATGAGCGCGATCCGTATCGTGACCGTGGATGTGGGAGCAGTTGGCTCATCGACGAGTGACCTCGGTGTTGGAGCCAATATGGACGACTGGACTCCTTCGGAGAAGGCCACTTATGGGACGGCATTCAGTACGCTCAGAGAAACCAGAGGTTCACGTGTTCCAGTGGATGTGTCTATCTTTGTCGACAGTGTTGTTGGCGTGGCCAGTGCTGGAACCAAAGCAAGATATTCCGGGAATGTCTTTTTTGGTATTAGTCTCGGTCTTCTATATGAGAAGGTCAAGGACTGGATACGAGGTGATAGGTTTTCTATTGGGGCAGGAGGTCAGTCGCACCGCGAGATCACCGTTCCGTCAGCTCAATTGATACTTCGTTAGCTGGCACGTACGCGATTGCGTCCTACCTTCCTCCTGTACTCCTGGATACTCTTTTGGCCCTTCCTCACCTCTTGGTGGGCATTCGGAATCGCCTTCTACCTATTTCATCTCCCCTGGACGATCCTGCCAGTAATCGTGCTGTCAGAACTATGACTCCTGCCTCTCACCCAGAGATTGCCCCAGGCACGGGGGCGACTTCTCTGGTTCTACAGCAATCTATCGGACAAGTCTCTACGGTTTCAAAAGCCGCAGTAATTATCGACTCGCATCCTGAAGTCAACGAACAAGAGGCAGTCTCGGACGCGGACGTGGAGAGCAATGACGGGGATCTTGAGAGCACCGGTGTTGGAAGCAGTTGGGTGAGTTTGGGACCGCGCGAGTCCCCCGAGTGATCGACCGGGAGGTTGGGGTCACTTGAACTATGGATCTGCGAGGTCGAGGCTATGAGGTGATACGGACATGGAAAACCAGGTCGTCTGTAAATTAAATGCTGTCTCGTCGTTTGTTCACATGGGTCGAGTTTACCTGGCGCGTCGCACTGTACACAATACTCCCCCAACAGACACAGGGCCTCGACCAGTTTACATTGTAACTGAAAGGATGGGTAAGGTCCAAAGCAAAATGAACATGAACAAGGGTGATCCACATTCTCTTCAGGCGTGTCTCTCTGGCTTGTCCCTACGGCAGCACAGATAGATATGATCAAGTCTGGTCTCCCGAGACGCCCATCGATAGACCATCCGCTCTCCCCGAGCTCTTATCCCGCTATCCTACCTCACATAACTCTTGCAACGGTCCCTTTTTCGGATCCCGGGATCCCGGATGTGCTCCTCGAGGCCACTCCAGAGAACCAGCAGCCAATTCGTGCCAATTTTCAGTCCCTCGTCGTCGGTGACCACTACTTCCGCTCTGTGTTCATCGACATCCAACCCACACAAGAGCTCGTTGGCTTCCAAAACCAGATATTGACCAACTTGCGTCGTCGTGGCCTTGAACCCCGTGCGCCGAGGTTCCCTCACATGTCGTTGTGTTACATTGCGGACGAAGACGAGAGCGATCGCGAGAAGACAGCGCAGATGATGAGAGACACGGGTGTCGTTGGCTGGACTGACACGCAGTCCATCTCACTACAATGCGGTGATGTCGGTCTACTAGGCTTTGATGGTACCGAGATTTGGATGGTTAACTGCGAGGGTCCTGTAGAGACTTGGCAAGTGGACGAGAGAAAGGTGAAGCTGGGTCCAAAACGGCAGGAAGCGACCAAGTAATAAGCGACCTTGTCCCTGCCGGGCCTGGTGGTTCAAATCATGTATATAAGCACTCGTGCTAGGATTACAATATCCATTATAACTATATATATCACTTGCAATGGAGAACCTCAAGGTGAAGAAAGGACAGATGATGCGGATTAAATCGACGCGACTAAAGGGCAAAAATGATTACCATCACAATGATGAGACACCATCGGGAACGTGAGAGCGCTTGCGGAATGCATAGTCAGATTACTGACTGAGCGGCATATGCACAACCATCCGGCATGGCTGCCAGTGGGATGAACTACAATGTCCTTTGTTGATCCGATGCAAATCCAGATGAGGAAGACGCTGGCGGGGGCTCGTAGAGGGGTAACGGAATCGAGTAGTCAACTTTCTGTTCGCCATTCGAGTGAAAGAGCTGTGAATACGCTGGAAGAATTTGTGCGTAAGGTAAACCTTTCCGCACGTCTTCGCATCGATTCTCCATAGCATTTCTCGAAGGTATCATAACTTTGGGTACGTTGACGTGCCTCATTGGAAGGGAAAACCGGAGACGCTCGAGTATCGTTTCTCCCGAATCGGCGAGGTCATACTCGCAGCAAATCACGACATGCGTGTAGTGCTCAACGGTGAAAAGCGGACTACACTCGGTGATCCGTCGCGTCCGCGTACCCGCCCAATCGTGCAAATAAGGCTCTGCAAAAACAGGAATCTTGGCCTCCAGAGTGTACCAGTTGTCTTCAGGAGACGAGCTATGACCCAGGGTGAAAATCCGGCCGTCCCCAGAAATGATGTATCTGCCTGATTCGGTGGGAGCAAGGATAGAGAATGATCGTTTTACACTTGATCCAAATGTCCCGAGGAAACCGGCATCGTACAGGGTATGGATGGGGTGAGGGTTTCGCAGCGGGACGCGAGGAGGTTGGTGGCTTTGCGAAGGAATGGGATACTGGTCGACATCGTCTCGACTCAAGTCTCTCCTGACCAACTGGGCGTTAGACACTAGCTAGCGAAGCATAGATAGGGGCAAACCTATACACTTCGACCTGCTCTACATCAACGGAAAACTCCGTTATCCTTAATCGTTTCCGCTCGGAGTCCTCCAGGTCTTTTCCGCGGATACGTAAGATAAAGGGAATGGAAGTCTCATCCACCGCTGTGGCACTCGGTATGTTGGCGACGACCTGAATCTTCTCCAAAACGTCGCCTGGGATAGATCTTCCAGGCGAACCCTCTGAGTCGGGTGCGCGATGTGCGTCCACGAAGTAGACAGACATCTGGGACGTGGTGGAGGAGGCTCCAGACTGGGGTTCGACGAAGCGACGAAAAGTGATTGGGCGTCGATGCGCATCGACTGTGCGTGTACGGGAACGGACAGGGCCACAAATGTTCGCGAAGAAGAATGGTGAGTAACCGCTGGTCATATCGACGAATGTAGCAGTGGCATAAAGAGCGTAGGAAGTTCCGGCTGCTTGCAGTGAGGCATCGCCATAGACCGAAGTTGTTGGTAGCCAGCCAGGAACAGGGATGTCGAAAACGACGTTCAACAGGCAAGGTTTATCAGAGTCCTCGTGGCCTTCGTTCGAGATGTCCACGGGGTCACTAGGCAGTAATTCGCGGGTAATCGAGCAGAGACGGATAGGAGTGTATCCGGTTGCAGGAGAGAGCATTTCTGACTGGCCTTCAAGGGTGATAGTCAAGGATTGTAACAGAATTCGCGTAGTTGGTCTTCGTCGGACGAATAGCGAAAAGGGAGAGGTGAGCGAGACGGAAACATGACCTGAGAGCGAGAATGTCGATCTAATCAAGTATGATGAAGCTCGTCATTGCAGCAAATGAAGCAGACCTTCTTACGACGAATCCGCATCTCCATACATGTCCAGGACATCTGAGAACGGTTGGATGCTTAGTGCAAGGGACATCTGTGTGAGACTCTCGTTAGGAAGTCAGGAGGTGGATTAGCTTGGAGCATTTCGTTGCGCTGCCACTCGTTATATATTATGGATACCTGCCACTCGGTTACCTGGACGGGGGGAACAAAGGCAGCCAGACCAAAGGGTTGCTCGGTATGATCACCGCACAGTATTGACTCTGACGGCTGGATTGCACGGTCCCCGCGGTCTGGTACTGCGAAAATCCAATATAGAAAGTAAGAGACATTCTCCCTTTGTTTCATAAACTGGCGGGTTGCCTTTATGGGAGCACAAAGGGCCCGGTAATGTGGCCAAGGTAGGAGGACAATGGAAAACTCGCTTGGCAGCGCGAGAGCGGAGACGACACCTGCATTGTCCCTAGACGGGTCCGGGTTCGCGCAACCTCTTTTAGAGTCTCGGGCTGGTCACCAGACTACGTCCGAGTCAGCACGTAGCAATGACTGTCAGACTGTCAAACTTTACAGTACTCGAGTGATATTCGTAGCGGATCATGCCAACAATATTGCCCATAACTCCACTCATCCAAATACCTTGGGCACTGCTAATGAGTCCTCTTCTTTCCGCCGAAGCGCCTTTCTCTGTGTATAATCTTGTTGAGCATCCTTTCGCTTGCCATACTTGTCCCCCTTGCTTTGTTTGACTAATCTCCTGATCGCCGTTGGTGTGATAAATTCTGCAACATTGGTATTCCTGTCAGAAATGACATTTTGACACTAGGGCATAACAGCGAACCTGGATTAGAGTAGACAGTGATACCGCCAAAGGCACCCTCAAATATCCGAATCGGCGTCAACACGAATCGAGGACCAATTTCGACCAACGATGTGCTCGGGGGGGCATTGGGCTGCTGAGGATCTTTTTCGAGGATCTGACGTACGAGGCATTTAGTACCGCGAAGGAAATATCAGCGCGTGGAATCAACCTGAAAGTTTCGAAACCAAATCTTGTTGTCGAGTATGGAGAACGTTAGAACGTGGTCGATGAATGGTTTCGCTCTTCGAGCCGAAGGAGGAACACCGAAGATCTGGCAAGCACGCGATTAGATGGACTTTTGAATAGAACCAGTTTTCGCACATGCGTAAAGATCTCTTTTGTCAGCTTACCCCACTCGCTCTCGTCAAATGCCTTGTCGAAACTGAGTATACCTCGACTTCCTTTGAGGCAATTACCCGTCATCTTTAGTTCGTCCATCGTGTGTACATTTTGCACGTGTAGTTTGATGCTGGGTCCGTTGGGAGTCTTCACTGCCCACATATAAAGATCTTCGTGTCTTCGCGCTTCAAAGTACACAGTATTGTTGCAGTTATTGAGATCTGCCAACTCCGGGAGGAGATGCAGTTGGGATTTCGAATCCAACTTGGATTCTGCGAACAATGCATGATGTGAATCTCCAATGAAAAAACATGGTTCAGCACGACGACACACCTTTTTTAGTGTGAGGCAGGAGAGCCTCCAGATCACTCATGAGATGTCTCATCCGGTGGGTGACACCACGGGAGGAGAGTAGCAGAACGCGCTGCTTGTTCCTCTTTTTTGGTTGGACTGGTGCTTCGTCGTCGGCGTCCATGTCGTCCGCCTTGCGTTTTCGTTTACTTTTTGCTTCGGCTTTCGCAGCATTGGCCTTCTGTGTCCTCCATATGGATGACATTGAATTCAGCAAAAGCTGTTTACTCGAGTTCAGTAACAGAGATTACGTAAACATCTTCAGTGGATGACCAAACTACTCGAGTGGTACCAGCACAACTTCACAGGGACGAAGACGGCTCAGAGCAGCGAAATAAACTCGGCCCTACGGATACAAGATTACGCATCCTGAAACAGGCGAAACAATCGACCTCTCCAACAACAAAATGCTAGAGGGGTAAAAGAAAAGGTAGAAAAATCACAAGATCCACACACACGGATGTGATCTCAGGAGGATGGAGCTGAGGCCCGGAGCTGCTTTTGTTTCTCTTGTTCCAGTCGCTATTCAGGAAATATGTCAACACGGCAGACGAACCTGGGGACAAGCACATACATGGTACAATAGTTGAACTGCCATTTGGATATTGGCAGGCTGCCCGGTGATCACTACCAGCCTTTCGCCCTCCGAACCAGACGATGGACCGCCGTTCAGGCCAGCACCAGGCTCCATGATTTTGATCTGACTGGCGCTCATATGTCTTATCTCATTAATTTTGCTACCACCCTTGCCAATGATACATCCCACGAGATCATTTGGAATGTAGATTTGCTGTGTTTGTAACTGTTGGGGTGGGTTATGTGATGGAGCATACGGATGATGCGACGAATAACCCGGCACGTAGGATGACCCAGTATACGGTGGACGTCGAGTGTAGCTCGAAGGGCGATAGCTTGAATGGCTAGACGATGGCATACGCTCTTGTGCCTCGAGAAGTATATTACCGATATAATACGTGGCGATATGGATTGCATCCGCAACCCCTGCCACGCTCAGGACACGCTATGGTTATTAAATCGCATATAAGGCTTCGATGCTAAAGTTTCTTTGGTGCACGATGCTTACTTCCGTTGAACCGGGGAGCATGCCTTCGCTCGCGTTCAGCCGAGCGCCGCTGGCGTCTTGGATTTCCTTGATTTTGGATCCTTGCTTGCCTATCACTGACCCCATACGGGAATTGGGAATCATGAATTTGATAGTAACTGCGCGACTTCCAGGAACAGAGGGGACGTCGAAGGGTTCGTCATTGATTCTCCGCACAATGAGGCCAAAGGCCTGATGGTGATGCCGCGTGAAGCCTATAAGGACTACTCGAGCTAAATAACGAGTACTTGCCTTGGACACTGCATCAAGGGGCCCGCTGACATTGAGAATTCTCTCTGGATTCCCAGGAATACTCTCTGAAACCATGACGCGGGCACCACTCTTGTCGCGAATCTCGTTGACATGTGAACCACCCTTGCCAATGATGATGGATGCATCTTGAGTGACGATCAAGCAACGCATATGAATCATCGCTGAAGGCGGAGGAAGGGCACCGGAAGAGGAGGGTGCTGCGGGGGAGGTTGCATGCGACCTGTTAACCTCGTCTGACCTGGTACGGGAATCTCCGCTCTTATTGTCCGATGACGAGGGTTTGGGTGAGGGAGTAGACGCTGTCGTGTCTGCTACAGATGCGGGGCCTTCTGCCATATTCACATCACGAATCATAGACGGATGAGAAGGTAGACCGAAATCTTGGGTCTTCTGGGCTCGTAAGTCATCCGGGGATGCCGTAGCAGCTGTGTTTGCACGCTTGTGATGCTTCTTTTCGTCCGAGTCTGAAGCAGAACGAGACCGTTTGCGGTTAATGTCAACTTCTGCCATGACGAATTCAGCCAAAGAATAAGAATGAGATGTGAGTTTGGGGATGGAGGCTTGAGAGTGATGATGATATGGAAGATGGTTTGTACTGGGGACGGATGTCTGAGGGGGAAGGGGGGGAGGAGGTGAGGAAATGGTGGATTCGAGCTGGGAAATCGCCAATGGAGAACGAAATGAACATACCTTGCAATTGTCTATCGCGCAGAAAAAACCAAGCAAAGTAGGGGACGAGGGCGAGGGTTTACCAGCAGCTACATAAACACGTCACAATACAACGACACAGCCTCAACAAATCCATTCCACCGTCGCTCCCATGCCACCAACGCCCTTTCTTTCTTCTCTTCTTCCAGCCTGGAGTACTGCGTTACATGGCCATCAGCCGGCTGCAATGCCTGATCAATCGTATGCAGTACCGTAATACTGTCCCGCGCCATCTGTCCGAGCGCAATCAGACCGCTCACTTCTGACGCCACCAAGACCTGTGATCGTCAAGTATGCTCCTCGCTCCTACGGACGTGCTCACCTGGTAGAAATCAAACGACAGTCCCATGCTGTTGAACATCGCTGGATCATCCGACGCCAGCACGACGGGCACTCCTTGGTTCATGAGCGCCGGAAGTGGATGTGCAGCCATCGATGATGTCAGGCGCTATGCAGATCAACGTCCCTCGGGCCAACCCCCAGCGCGGGTCACTCACCAAAATCTCGTTCCTGACATGTCCATTCAGCTGGTTGTTGACAGACGTGAGAATCTTCTCACGAAATAGGGCACACCTCTAGCGCGATCTTTTGTTCGCGGCATATAGCCATCAACTTTGGGTGCTTCACCAGAGAAAAGCTACACCAATAATCATCTCCCGTACATGGCCGGTGCACTCATAACTTACCCGTGTCCGATGCGCTTTGTTCCAAGCAAGATAGCATCATACAAGTTCAGGTCCGCCGTTGTTCCGTCTCCAAGTGTTTCTCCTGCGTGAAATAGGAAGGGTATTTCTACGCCTTCCTGTTTCTGGTACTCGATGAATCGCAACAGTGGTTCTGCATAATATATAAGCGGCTTATTGGTATCTTCCTGCCCTACAAGGTCAAACCCTATGAAAGAATGGTCAGTCTAATTTGCGTCTTGAGACCTCCATAACTGATTACCCGCGATAAGATGTGGAAATTCACGCTTGAACTCAACACAACGCTTCAATTCAAAGTCCAGTTGCTCGCAAGATATAGTCCTCGAAACCGTATAGATGATCTACCGCAGCGTTCGATCAGCATTCAGCTGTAATCTCGATCCACCATTTACCTTGAGGCCAGCGAACTCGTCTTCCCGCCCTTGCTGCCTAAGCTCGACCTGGATTTCCTTGACCAAGTTGTCAAGCAACGGGAACATTTCGCGGATGGGAAGCTTAGTTTTCCCGTCCTCGGAAACCAAATAACTTTGAGGTGACCAGACGATAAATCAATGTGTTTCGCCTAGGAAAATGTCTGCTTACTCGACACTGAAGTTGTAACGTGACTCTATGTATGAGATGCCATCTGCTATTGATGACATGATGAATTCCCGGAGGTAGGCCTTTTGGATGGGCATATATCTGATGATGGGCTACTTTGCGCTAAGGTGCTCGACAATCCTAGGCTTGGTCGGTACTCACGTCAGTTACCGCAAACGTGCTTTGAAATTTCTGCCAGATCTGAGGAATATTGACTCGTTCGGTCCAACTACACAAGGTGCAGAGTACAGGTCATACCTTGTTCGGGGTATTGTGCGATCCGTATGCTTCGCTCGGGTTGACCACGAAAGTACTAACGATCCATTTATCGAAGCCTTCTGGACCGCCAAGGGAGGGATCGAATGTTTCCCGAGCGGTCCACATCTTTATCCACGTATTGGGTACATACGCCGCATCAGTAATCCCGCAGCTATCTGTGTATTGATCCTTTGGAATAGGCCTGATCTCAGGTAACGTTCCCACAATCGTTGAGTTATCAATCACATTCGAGCACCGAATGTGAATCGCAGGTTGTTGTAAGGCAAGTTCCAGGAGAAAAACAGCTTCGACTGTCGCGTATTGGTGGACATGTAGCAGTGCGCCTTTTGGCATCTATACTTGCAGAACGAGTTACTGGAGGATCCATGGATATTCGGGGGAACACGGCTCACGGTCCGTAGGATCTTGAAAAGCCTGCTCTTCATTATAATCTTCTTCCCTGTGGAGAGGACGTTGCATATCTACGTGCTAAGTTATAGAATTATGCAGACCTGTCAAGAACTCCATGCCAGGGAATGGGTGGGGGACATCATCATGTTCAACACCCCATACCATCTCAGCTTCCTTGGCGCGAATAGCTCTCACTACTCGATCTGCCTGGAGTTCTGCAGATGAGAAATGTTTCGTGATATCGCAGTCAGTTCTGAGCGCGCGATCTTCTTTGATCAGGTTGACGCGGTTATGTAGATAGTCACTGAGAGCTGGGCTAGACATCGTGGTTGTTCGCAAGGGTTCGAAGCCGGCTCTCGGGACCCGTGCCGAACCAACCGAGTCATTCACTAATGTTTATACTTGCAATTTTGTTTCAAAAGACGCTACCAATTACACCGGATAAGACAACGCGAATAACTTGGTTGAAAAGGGTACCCGCGATGCAAGTCATTGTGGCATGAAATATCCGCGCAGCAGACTGTTTCCGTCCAACACGAGGTCCATGCTCAGTTTCTGTTTGAAGCTACCAATTCCGTGATGAATCCCTCCCAGCGGGTTTCCCATAATGTCATGAGTCGTCCTTTCTCCGCTTCCCCTAGCATGGAATGCTAGACGATGAAATGCTTACTCACCCGAGACTGAAGAGGGGGAAGAGAAGTACAAACCGTGATGCTGTCACGAGCGAGATGGCCCAGTGTCAGGAGACCTGTCACCTCACTGGCAACGAGAACCTGACACGCTCTCAGTGTCATCTACAAATTGAGACAGGCATTACATTTACCTGATAGAAATCAAAGGAGAGGCCCATATTCTGAAACATCGCGGGGTCATCGGAGCCAAGGGCTACCGAAACCCCATGATTTAGCAGTATAGGTAAGGGATGCATAGGCATGGAAGCAGTAAGGCGCTGTTTCAGTTGCAAGTAAGTCACGAGTGGCGAAACGAGTGCTTGATCATTACAAGTATCTCATTCCTAACGGCAGATAATCAGAACCACGAATTTCAGGGCAAGGTCAAAACTAACGAAATAGGGCAGATCTCCAATGCTATTCCTTTCTCTCTGCATATCTGCATCAGTTTAGGATGCTTCACCAAAGAAAATCTGTAATGTGTGAATGAACCAACGATGACACAAATAGTCTATTGAATGGTACCCATGGCCTATACGCCTCGTCCCGAGCAGAATGGCATCGTAAAGGTTCTCATCAGCAGGTGTGCCATCGCCACAAGTTTCTCCGGCGTGGAAGATGAAAGGAATGTCAATATTCATTTCCTTTTGTCGTTGCTTGAAGGCCATCAATTGATCCAAGTAATAACGTAAAGGGCGAAGAATATTTTCGTCTCCAACAAGGTCAAAACCTAAGTACATCACAGTAACTCACGTCGTGTCTGCCGCGAGAAGAGAGGGAATCCGCACCGACAATTAAATCAGGAAATGTTTGTTTCATCCGTATGCAATCCTCTAAGTGATCTTTCAGCGTGTCACCGTCGCAATCCCGAATAACAGTGTAGATTATCTGTTTGTAATCAGTAATTTACAAGCACTATTTGGAAGAAAAAAAAAATCCGAACCTTTGCACCAAAGAAACCAGGATGCTCTTTCTTGAACTGATCGACTACCAGATGAAATGTTGTCAGCCAGTCAACATGCGGGACATTCTCTCTGTTTGCACCGATCATGAATCTGAAGAACAGTTGCAGTCAAAGAATTCTGTGTGAAGTAGCAGCACTACTTACTTGGGACTGAAATTGATCCGTGCCTCAACGTAGGATACCCCATCCTCGAAAGTTTCTCGAAGAAAGTGTCTGATATACTCTCCCCAAATGGGGAAATAATAGACGAGATTCTAGAGTGTTAATTTCTCGTCAACGCCTTCATTTGACTGAGAAAAGTCCAGAGGACAAACGCGGGTTAGTTCTGTAGCAGAGCGAAATACATCCCAGATCTAATCGGCATAAATATGATGTGCCAGGGTTGCCAGTGGGCATATTCGCACCCTAATATTGTTATTATGAGTGATGTATGCATCGCTTGGATTGATAGACATCTTGCTGATGAGCCACCGATCAAATCCGTCTGGCCCTCCCAAGGTCGGGTCAAACCTTTGGCGGGCCATTGCAAGAGGTACCCAAGCATCGGGATGATACGCCAAGTCTGTGAGTGACATTACACTGGGAATCGAATTGGTAGGAATTGGTCTCAAGCTTGGCCGGATGAATGCCATATTAGCTGGGGTGATCAGCTCTGGAGAAGAAATATGAATGGCTGGGTGGCGCAATGCGATGTCAAGCAGGGTTCTTGCCCCAACAGTCAAGTCAAGGTGAGCGTGAAGTAGGGCTCCTTTGGGCATCTGCGGGAATGCGAAATGGTTTAGTATCCCGAGCGGGCTGACTAAGGCACTGGGTGTAAACCTTGGAAATGATTCGAAAGAGCTTCGTTTTCTGGATGATGCTCTTGCCTGGTATTCTATCAGTCCACGAGCCCAGGCGGGGTAGTGTACAAACCAGTGAGGAACTCCATCCCAGGAAAAGGGTGTGGGACCTCATCTTGCTGCACGCTCCACACGGATTCCGCATCGTCGGCGCGGACACTGCGAACAGTCTGGTCCGCTTGGCTCTCCAAGATAGTGTTTGTGCGGGTGTGATCGACACGAAGCGCTCTGTCTGCCTTGACCAGTGCATCGCGCTCTGCCTGGTAATCTTCGAGGGAGGACATGACTAGCAGCAGAAGATATGAACGCAAGTACAGTACAATCATCTCTGGGCTACTTATCCTGACGTGGGATCCGTTCTCACGTGACTTATTCAGTACCCTTTCAACCACCATGTCCTCAGAAGATGAAATGAGTAAGGACGCTCGCGTCTTTACCGAGTGCGAGACGTTCATCTAAAACAGCTGCCTCGCAGACAACTGGGAACAGCGCCCAGATGTGCGTCCACCTAATGCCACCAAGGTCCACAAGAAGACAAAAGCCAGCTCTCCATCCCGGCCGAGCAATGTCCCCCAAGAGAAGCCCTCCTCGAAGCGCGTGCCAGCCACTCATCCGGACTCCGATGGTGGTAATGACGACGCTGTGGTAGATGGTGTGGTCGCAAGGCCAAGACCCAAGGCCATACCCCGCTCCAAAGCGATTACCACCATGAATAGCCAGCAGGATCAGAAAAGTCAAGAAAAGACAGCAAGTTCAAAAGCAGCCAGAAAGCTCCCACCTCCCGAAGACGCGATGGAAGTGGATCAAGGGGAAAGCGAAGTCAACGTACATACACCCTCCCACTCTATTGCAGCAGGAAGTAGCAAAATCCATTTTTCCTCGGAGGTGAAAAGCCAAAAGGAGTTGAACCGGTGGAAACAGAAAGCCCAAGATGTACGTTCTTTCTTCACTCCTTTTTTGATTGCAGCTTAATGACATGAATTACAGCTTGAGGTTCAGCGGGACGCGTTGTCGAAGCAACTAGACGAACTTTTCCAAATACGCAAGACAGAGCCAGAGCAAGTCCTCGAACAACTACAAATTCAATATGAAGAGCGTGCGAAAAGTATGTTAGGGCCTGATAATCTGTTGCATCTAATGATCGGTCGTAGCACAGGACGCTCTCATCAAGGAGCTTACTTCCCAGTTAGCGCGGGTTGAGCCACTCTCTCGCACAGGTCAAGCAGTTGCACTTCATTTTCTAACGAGAGAAGCAGCCGACGAAGAAAAACGTTTGGCAGAGCAAGACATATCACACCTTCAAGACATCATCAAAGCAAAGGATAGTGTGATTGACGAAAAAACAAAACGTATTGCAGAACTAGAACAATCAGGTCAGCCCAATACCGTCCTTCTTTGGCCCTATACCTATGCGAAATATCACGATAGTCCAGGACGTCATTCGTGAGCGTGACGCAGAAATCGAGAGATCAAAGGAACTGCTTGCTCGAGCTGCACCCAAGGGTACTCCGAATTCGCGTTCACACCCTAAGCCACCGTACGGGATGGATGGTCCAAAGATGACTGAAGTGATCAAGTTCTATGCAGACATGTCCAACCTTTTGGTCACGAATGTCAAGTTTGAACACGTACCAGACTCAGAAGAGCCTGAAATCATATTTCACTGCATATACACATACTACGAAATGATACGTCGACCAGACGACATCGAAGGAGAACGCATAGGTGAAAAAAGTTAGTTTCCCCAGTGCTCTGTGCTCGGCCATTGCTCATCAAAGTGACACCACTATAGGTATTGTCTTTACCATGCGTATATTCAATGGGTTTGGAGGTCCAAATGGCGAACCTGCATCCGAAGATGACTTTATACACCGCCGGATCAAATACACTCCCCTGCATCTCGACAAGGAACCGGAAGCCTTTGTCCAGGGGCTGGAATACATGGGAGATACATTCACATTTGCTTGTGCGCAACAGGGGTTGTTCCTTAACTCGCTTCGCGAAAAGATAAGAGACACCGCAAAGGATGCATCCGAATCTGGATCTGATATAGGCGGAATGGAAGTTGAGGATCGTGGCTCGCAGCCGTAACATACACTATTGTCGACATTAGTTTACCCGCATACCTTACTATGTATTGACTAGCGTTCTCATCTTTGAAGACCCACCGAACTTCGAATAGCCATTCTCAGCCCGGTTTTTCCCCAAACCTCGATGGCATTTTGGTCCCCAGAATCGAGCGCATTTTTCAGAGACAGTTCGGCAAATCCAGCTTCGTAATCCAACCCTCCAAGGTTGGCTCCAGCACCTGCAAGTATATCTACAATATCCCCATGTCCCTGGCGAGCCGCCTACGGTGAGTCGAGTCTAGTCAGCACACAAGCTACGGGGGAGAATGCACTGACATAATACAAGGCAGTATGTCCAAGAGTGTCTCTGGGATGCACGAGTGCGCCAGATCTTAGCAACCAAACGACGCTGGCGGCATTCCCGATAAGTGCTGCCACATGTAGAGGAGAACGACCAGAGCTAGCTTCAAGGCAATTCACAATGCCTCCTGGAATAGAGGCTGGTGTTGTATCTTCCGCTTCCCATGCAGCCGCGGTAGCCATGCAAAATTTTAAGCTCTCTACGTCATTGCGGGCAGCAGCAAGGTGCATGAGCAGGGGAAGGAGAGCTGCTTCAGTCGATGCTGTCTCACTGGCGGTGCCAGACCATGACGCAGCAGCATCCTGAGCATCGTCCCCCACGGATGGAGAGAAAGTGATCCTTGGTATTTGGTGCGCCGAACTTGAACTAGAAAGCCGTACAAATTGTGTTAAAAGTCCTTGAATGCTCGGTAGGTCAGGTGCAGTGGTCGGCGGTCGGGTCGGTGGCGAAAGTGTGGGACGGGTGAGTTCACCGCGTAGTGGCATGCTGATCAGTTCCCTAACTTGATTGATGCTGAGTTCGGGTTTGGATAAGAGGTAAGCAAGTTTCGCGAGGGCGCACTATTATTCGTCGAACTCTTAGCATCGCAATATAGGCGCAGTTTGAGGGTTGTGTTACCTCCGGCGTCATATCCCCGCCCAGCACAACACCAAGCTGCTGGAGGGTTCTGCCAGTCTCATATGCACCAGAGACAGAACCCTTCAAACACTGTGTTATCGCAACAATGACAATTCCCGAGTCGCATCCCTGCTTGAGAGCTGCCCTTAAATCAGACCTCTGTGGTGCATTCCCAGCGCCAAAGGTCTCGAGAATAATACCACGGTTTGGCGGAGCTAGGAATGCATTAACAGTGGCATTACTCATTCCGGGAAACAGGCGAAGAGTTGCTGCAATGCAATGAGGAATGTAATGTAAGCTAGTTTGACCACCTACCAACGCGAGAATTCATTTCTGCAAACGCAGATGACGATCAGTGAGGCTCATGGTAAATGATAATGAGGTAACCTTTATGAGCTTTGAAGCGACGCAAGTTCGTTTGCCTCAGCACTTCATTCCAGTTCACCACGATATCGATCCCAACTGTATTGGAGGGCATGAAAAGATCAGTGAGTATAGACCCACAAAATGCGGGACGGACCATTGACCAGAGGAGGAAAGTTTGGACTATGAAAGGCATTCAGATCGTAGGAAGATATTTTCGAGACTCGATTCCCGCGATAGAGGGTATGGTTGAAGTATAGGCTACACTCTAGCAACATTGAACATACACTCATGATCAGGATAATGCAGGAGTACCTGGTATAATATAATGTCCTGCGATAGTCAACGCCCCGAGAAGATTATCTACAGCATCGTTTCGAAGCTGGGAGAGGGATATTTGCGCGCCAGTTAGAATCTATGAGGGTAATGAGGGTCTTCATGGGTTTTTGATCTGGAACAGATGGAAGGGGAACTGACCACAGTTTTTCCAAGGTCTTCGAGTAAGAAACTCAGCGCGCTGGATGAATAAGACATCGTATCTGTTCCATGAAGGACCACGAACGCATCGAAATCCACGTAGTTGAGCTCTATCTCCGTTGCTATGCGAATCCAGTCTGCGGGAGGTCAGGGGAGAACAGTGTGTCGCAAACTTGAAGATCACATGCACCGTTTATCTCAATGTTACTGCTGTCCAACAAAGGATCCCACTGACATCCTCGTTTGCCATTGAATTGTCTCGTCGACCCTATCACATACCTCGAGAATAGCATACCGGATACGCTTCCCACCACTGAGACCAGGTGCAACGCTTCTGGGAGTAACCAAGGAAGGGAGCCTCGCTTGATAAATATCGTCTGAAATCTTTTCGCATTGGATGTTATCTAGGGGCGTGTTACTCGCGTCGGGAGCGAGCATATGTGCTCTGCCGATAGGACGCGATGACTTGACCCATAGGGTGGAGTGAGAGACACCGGAAGTGGAGGGAAGATGTGCCTCTGAGGTGGACGGACTGGATTTTCCACTAGTTGACCATTCTCTGTAGCCTTTGACGGAGGCTGCGTTTGAAAAGAGGGAATCTTGGAGAGGGTCGTGAAACCGCTTCTGCCTTCTGAGTGTCTCTGTGAGGAAGAAGGGTTCGGGTACGTATCCCTGGGCGCCAACGAGCATGCCGATTGTTCCACCCGTGTATATGACGAGTACCCTGGCCTCGTCTGAGGGTTGTGAGGGCTCCATGGTGGTGTGTGACTGCAACGAGCCTATCTAACCGAGCCAACTTGGTCAAAATCGTCTGATCAAACTCCGACATCTACTTATCACCGTTACAACGACTATGGAGGCCATCAAGTCTGTTTTCGAATCCAAAAAGGCCAATGTACACCTGTTTTTCGGGGAACAGGGAGCACTACTGACCAGCGGGACAGGGTACTTGTGCTCTTGTGACCTTTGTCACTGCAGGATATCCGAGATCAACCGATACTGTTCCTATATGTCTGGCCATGCAAAAGGGTGGGGTAGATATCATCGAACTAGGAATTCCTTTCTCAGACCCAATCGCCGATGGCCCTGCCCTTCAAGAGACTAACGCGGTTGGCAGAATCCCCTTTGCTTGTCTACTTTTGTATTGAAGTTGCCAGATTGCGGTTCACAATGCCATTGATTATGCTACCGTGCTTGGTCAAGTTAGAGAGGCACGTCAACAGGGTCTTACTGTTCCCGTGTTGCTCATGGGTTGGTCCCTACTACCCGCTCCAAAGTATCGTGCCCCTCAATCCTGTGACCTGCAGGTTATTACAATCCCATGATCGCTTATGGGGAAGAAAGGTCTATTCAGGATGCAAGAGAGGCTGGAGCCAATGGCTTCATCATGGTAGATCTCCCACCTGAAGAAGCCATCAACTTTAGGGAAAAGTGCCACAGAGCCGAGTATGTCAACCAACAGCCCTCCAGCCCCTGCACCTGAACGATAATGTCGATTTCTAGCATGTCCTATGTCCCACTTATAGCTCCTTCGACATCCTTGCACCGCATAAAGTTTCTCGTATCCATTGCAGACTCTTTCATTTATGTAGTTTCCAGGGTGTGTCTGATCTGTATATCGTCGTGTGATTGACTCTGAACCATCCGCAGATGGGTATTACCGGATCGTCCGTCCAAGGTAGAATCAATCGCGAGCTCCCCGACATCATCGCCCGTGTCCGAGATTACACCTCTATTCCTATCGCGGTTGGTTTTGGTGTGGCTACCCGGGCTCACTTTGAGTATGTTCAGAGTGCTGGCGCCGATGGCGCGGTCATCGGTAGTCGTCTGGTCTCTATCATCAAGGAAGCATCTTCGGACATCATACCACACGCGATAGAATCGTTCTGCCGTGAAATCAGCCAGGGTGAATCTTCTCCGCCAGTACGGTCCCCACCGTCCCTGTCGACATCGTCTCCTTCCAACTTGGAGAAGATAACCTCTCAAATTGCAACGGATTCCTTACCCGCAAGGTTCGGGCAGTTTGGGGGGCAATTTGTTCCGGAGGCATTGTTCGACTGCCTTCTTGAACTTGAGGAAGCACACAAATCGGCCATCAGCGATCCCAACTTCTGGAAGGAATTTGAAAGCTACTATAATTATATGAATCGCCCTTCGAAATTGTATTTTGCAGAGTCCCTGACAAAGCATGCCGGTGGTGCTCAAATCTGGCTGAAACGAGAAGATCTGTACGTGCGCTTGTAGCTACCAATCTCTCTCAGCTGATAGCTTACATAGGAACCATACCGGTTCACACAAGATTAACAATGCTATTGGCCAGGCAAGTGGTCCACTTTCAACGATCAGTGTGGTGTAAGCTTGACAATACACAGATCCTCCTCGCCAAACGTTTGGGCAAGAAGCGAATCATCGCAGAGACCGGTGCCGGACAGCATGGTGTCGCAACTGCAACTGTGTGTGCCAGATTCGGGATGGAATGTGTCGTGTATATGGGTGCGGAGGACGTGAGACGTCAGGCACTGAATGTCTTCCGGATGAAAATGCTGGGTGCGACGGTGAGTTACCGGTCCCTTCACCTTGCTTCATTCCAAGACAATTCGTTTCCAAGGTTATTCCAGTCGAGTCGGGATCCCGAACACTCAAGGACGCAGTCAACGAAGCATTGCGTGACTGGGTAACCAACGTAGCTAACACACATTATCTCGTTGGATCATGCATTGGACCCCATCCTTTTCCTACCATCGTCCGGGATTTCCAAAAAGTAATAGGGAAGGAAATCAAGTCGCAGCTTCACGAAATCAAAGGAAAACTTCCCGATGTCATGGTGGCATGTGTCGGTGGAGGGAGTAATGCGATTGGCACATTCTACGACTTTATACCCGACAAGGGCGTCCGATTGGTTGGCGTGGAGGCTGGTGGCGAAGGTTTGTGTTCCGGTATTCCAGCGAAATGCGAATTGACAACAGGGAACAAGGTCTCGATGGGGACCGGCACAGTGCCACGCTTTCCAAAGGAAAACCTGGCGTGCTTCATGGCGTGCGGACGTATATCCTACAGTCTAGCGTTGGTCAGATAATCGAGACACACTCCATCAGTGCGGGCCTAGATTACCCCGGAGTTGGACCAGAGCACGCCTGGCTGAAGGAATCTGGTCGTGCAGAGTACGTAGTTGCGACAGACGAAGAGGCGCTGAGAGGGTTCCGCCTCATCACGCAACTCGAAGGAATTATTCCCGGTTAGTCGATGTCCCATGTCGTTGAATGATTGCTAAAGAGATGCTAAGCGCTGGAGTCATCGCACGCCATCTGGGAAGGGGTTCGCCAGGCAAAGATGCTCACGAAAGATGCGGATTTAGTTATCGTGAGATGCATTTGAATCTATGTGGTGAGTTAAGCTGACTCTGTCCTGTAGTGTCTGTCCGGGAGGGGTGATAAAGATGTTGAACAAATTTCCGAGTTGCTTCCTGGGAAGTGGGCAGATAGGCTGGACTGGCATGTTTGAGGGGATCAGCATGTCATAGAGACTGCCAGTAGAAGTATTCGTTACAACCAATCTAGGTTGCTCTTTATGGAAAGTTGATACGGGATCACCAGCGCTGGGAGCATGAGTCACAGCTTGCAATTTCCCCCATCAGAGCCCAAGTTCGTGGACAATGGCCACAGATCCTTCAGTCGCAGCAAGTCAAAAGGCTGTTGAAAATCTTGCAGCCAAGCTTCGGAGACGGTCGGTAGAGTTCTTTTGTTCCAGAGCCCCAAGCTCACCTCAGCTCCATAGCCAGGTTGTTGGATCCCGAGAGACCGCGCTAGAAACCATTCTCGTCCTCCGACAGGTCGTCTCCAAGGCTCGTTTTTCCAACATCGACCAGCTGGTTGAAATCATCCGTTCCGTGGGCCGAAAATTAGTGGATGCTCAATCGAAAGGTATGGATACGGATGGACCTCTCCGCGCGTACGTCGGATCGACAACTGATCTTTATCCTGTCCAGAGTACACGGTAGGAAATACTGTTCGCAAGGTTTTACATCACATCCGAGAGGAATACCATACGGCATCCCAAGGGACGGAGGCCCCACCGACCTCGAAACCTACGTTCTCGATTGCAAAGTTTGTCTCCCAAGGGCAGCCCCGTAAGCAAGCTGCCCCTCAAAATGGTTCCCACGAGGCGCGAGGTACCTTGAAGGAAAACAACCCTGATGATCCCGATGCATTCGCTCAAACACTAAAGCCTGTACTCATGGAGGCTATACAAGACGTCTTTGACGAGCTTGAAACAGTATACGATAACATATCCAAGAATGCAAAAGATCACATACACTCCGAGTATGTTGTCTCTCCGTCGATCTCTTGGTGCGCGCCGGGCTCAAATAGTATGTCTACAGTGAGATCATCCTCACGATAGGAAAATCGAGTACAGTAGCGGCGTTTTTGAAGTCGGCCGCTCCTTATCGGAAATATACTGTCATTGTCGCGGAGACCGCTCCAACGTCAGTGTCTCTTCTGTTTCATTCCAGTGCGAATTCCGACTCTTCTTGTCTGGCTAACAGATACAGCGGCCACGAGATGGCCGAGTCACTCTCGTCTGCAGGCATATCCACAGTCCTTGTTCCCGACTCTTCGATATATGCCCTTATGTCGCGAATAAACAAAGTCGTACTCGGCGCACATGCTATTCTTGCTAATGGCGGGATGTTCGCCATTACGGGGTCGCTTCTGGCTGCTACAGCTGCTCGCGCACACAGCACGCCAGTCGTCGTTTGTGCGGGACAATTCAAACTTACCCCTCAATGGAATTTATACCACGAATATGGTGCACTTGATTTTGGGGATCCCAGTAGCGTCCTTGGGTTTGAAGAGGGTGACCTGGTGGACAAAGTGGATGTCATGAATCCATTCTATGATTATGTGCGACCGGAGATGATCGATGCATACGTTACAAACGAGTGAGTCTCTTGTGCACTGTCTCTACTTGTACCAACTATCTTCACAGTGGCGATCATCCACCGTCGTCAGTATACCGACTCATCAAGGAAGCTTACGATGACGAGGACTATGAACTTTGATGGAGTTGCGGGATGTGAACCTGCTACTTCGTTTTGGTGCTCAAAATGTCGAAGAAGGCCTCCTGTGGCAGATCCACACTGCCGATTCGCTTCAAACGACGTTTACTTTCCTTTTGGTTCTCGAGGTGTTTCATCTTGCGTTCGTAATGACCTGTAGAACAATAGTTCAGCGAGGCAACCAGTCCTCACCTAATTAATACGCACCTCCGTACAAACCAGCCGTGACGTCGGCACGCAGTGCTTTCAATGTTTCACGAGCGATGATTTTTTTCCCAATAGCTGCCTGAATTGGCACCTCGAACAGTTGACGGGGGATAACCTTGTCTAGTTGTGGTCAACGCCGGAGTGAGTTAAGCAAAAATCAGTGACCACTCACGCAATTTCTTGACCCATGCCCTCCCGATATCTTGCTGTGCAGATCGGTGCACAATCAATGCAAGGGCGTCCACTGGTTTTCCGTTCAGGAGAAAGACCATCTAGTTTGGAATGAATCGAGTTGAAGTCTTAACATCCAGTGCATGTCCTCACCTTAGACAGATCGCTCCGCTTATACCCGGCATTCTCATAACTGTGCACCATCAATTCTTGCCGACCCAGGAAACAATAATGATACACACTCGAAACTTGCATATCCCGAACTCTTGCTCTTGAGTTTGTCGAAGAAGTCGGTAACGATCTCGCTCAAGGGGATGGTGCATGTCAACATAATGCGAGCGGATCTGGCCATCCCAGCGTCCAAATAACGATGATCCAAGTCTTCTGCACGATGCCTAAAACATAGCTCCATCATCTCGCCAAGGTAATCTGAGGAAAGTCCAGCAGTGGCAGAAAATGTAGGACGAATACGGCAAACCTTCAGGAACAATAATCATTGCCTTGACCACTGGTTCTTGAACCTCTTTGACACCTGTGGAAGAGTCTGAGAGATCCGGAAACTCCGTAGGATTGCTAACGATGTCGATCTTGTCTTTATAAATGACTGTTAAATCTCATCATTAGCTGCTGTAATCTGGGTGACGGGAGCAGAGCACCTTTGTAAGGCACGGTAGGAGCGGTGACGATGATGGTTGCGTCGTACTCGTCTTCCAGACGCTGGCGGAAGACGTCCATGTGCAAAGTCCCGAGAAACCCAAGGCGACAACCTTGCCCCAACGCGGAGGAGGATTCACGTTGGACCGAGACACTTCGGTCAGTAAGCGTCAGCTGGATATGCGCTTGGTGAGAGATGAAGCAAAAAGAAGACAGTTACGCACACGTTTGATAGATTCCTCGAGTTTGATAAAGTCGTTCGTGTCTGCGGGGAAAATACCGGCGTAAACCTGAAGACCCTGAGAATTAGATTACAGGAAACGAGAGATGCTTACCATGGCCTTCGCAGGTCGAAAGCCCGGCAGGGGATCCACTGGTGCACCAATTCGATAGAGAGTATCTCCGACATGCGCTATATGATCACATGAGTATCAATTCTGGTAAAAAAAAGTAGCTCCACGGACCTTCCGACGATTCTTTCATGTTACAAGCTATATAACCGACTTGTCCAGGTTGCAAGCTCGCAGTAGGAAGCTCTTCCGGGTGCATAACACCAACTTCTTGTACTTCATACTTCTTTCGAGTATGGCAGGACGCGATTTTATCACCTGTCAGCGTGAAAATGAAACTTGAACATTAGATATACGTTTTCAAGTACATGTTAACCTATATGTACCTTTACGAATCGTCCCGTCGTGAAGGCTCACGAGAGAGATGACACCTCGATATCGATCATAGCTAAAATAGTTCAATGTTGGCAAGTAGAACCACCGATCAAGTACTTACTAGGAGTCGAATAACAAAGCCTTCAAAAATTTCTCCGCGGATGCAGATGGAGGCGGTATTCGTTCAATGATAGCCCTAAGCACAGACTCCACACCTTGACCTGTTTTAGCAGAAATCCGCAATACATCAACGGGATCTACACCGAAAGTAGACTGCAGTTGTAAAGCGACGCGTTCGGGTTGTGACGTAGACATGTCTATCTGCGTTGACGTCGGTTGAGGAGCTCGAATGACCAACGGGAGTGGAAAACGCGAACCTTGTTAAGAACAGGAATGATAGTCAAGCCTCTCTCCTTGGCAATGTGAAATACGGAAATGGATTGGGCCTGAACACCTTGCGAGGCATCTACCAGCAAAAGCGCGCCTTGACAAGCTGCCAGAGAACGGGAGACCTCCCATGAAAAGTCAACATGTCCCTGGTATGAGGTCAAGGAAGTTCTTAGGTATCCACTACGGGAAACTCACGGGGGTGTCGATAAGATTGAGGAGGTATTTCTTCGTATTGACGACATGCATCATACTGACGAACGACGGTGAGGCAGTTCCCTGGCGCGCGAACGGGATATTTACCTCGCCGTTTGAGCCTTGACTATGCGCTGCCTGAGTGAGCTTGGATTCTCACCAAGTCTAAAATACCTCACCAGTAATTCCGCGCTCTCGCTCGACTTTGAGTTTGTCTAGGACTTGCTGGTTGGAACCAAAGGCTTTCTTTGGAATGGTGCCTGTAAGCTAAACGTGTGTTGGCAGAATGACATGCAGGGAGCTGCGCGCGATTGCACCTCTAGAAGTCTGACCAGAAGTAAGGTAAGCCTGTCTATGACACGACGAAGCTAACTGACCGATCGGCCAAGGTGGATTTACCATGGTCTAGAGTGAGTGTGAGTGTGCAGGACTATGCGGATGACAGAAGAAAGGTACCAATGTGGGCAATGATGGAAAAGTTCCTGCAGGAACTGTGATTTCGCGTGTCGGCACTTTGACCGGAGAAAGAGACATACCTTATGGAGTTGCACGGAAACTGGGTGGTATCGATAGCATTTTGGGTGTCACCGAGGAGAGATGAGGAGAAGGAGAAGTAGCGCGGAAGAGGGAAATGCGGTTTAAAGCAGCGTTGGTGCCATACCGGAAGCATCCCAAACTACGTCCGCCAGTGATACTGTACTTGTCAAACTAATATACTATTGCTTAGTCAGCCCGGGCTGACTGGCTGAAACGACGACGACGATGTCTCTCCAGGAGGCGTCGGAAGCGCGCAAAGCACGGCTGGTAGCACTCAGAAACAGAAAGGAGGGACGAGCAGATGCCGACAATGGGTGCGTTGTACGTTGCTCTACGACCGGCGTTTGCTAACGCGCGTTGCGTAGTGGGTCTATACTACAAAACCGAAACTTTGACCCAGAAACGCGGACGTTGAGGAAATACACGCAAAATGATAGACTGGCTCAAGACACTGTTGAAAAGAACATTGAAGGTATGGCGGAGAAGATCATTGAGGAGGATGAACAACGCAGAGCCCAGGAACTTGTGGGTGGTGATACAGGCCAACACCGTGCACAACTGAGCGCCTGCAGGACGTGTTCAACATTGCGCCGAGACGGCCAAACTGGGATCTCAAGAGGGAAACGGAGAAGAAGCTTGCGAGACTCGAGAGAAAGACACAGGAGGCAGTCCACACGCTCATCAGTGAGTACGTACTTGAAGCACTTGGACATGATATGACATGGGTGAGCAGGACAACGACTAGCGGTACAAAAGGGGCAATCGGAGGATGTGGTGGGGGCGATGAATGCACAGGAGCGGGTGTTTGAACAGGAAGAGGAGGAGGAGGAGGAGGAGGAGGAGGAGGAGGAGGAGGAAGAGTAGCACAGTGTCTGTGACTGTATATATTTGGCATGTGTGATCGTATTAAAGGCGGTGCGACAGCCATATTCCTCCAACCCGCTTTTCGTCCTCCCCAATGGCCTCAGAGTCTGATCTCGTTCCCCGTCGAGTCCCCTCTCTTGTATCTTATTGCCAGCGTGGTGAGTAACCCTTCTCCCCTTCTCCCCTCGCCTCAATGCCCACCCCTTCCTCTCCTTCCAGTCCTGTCAGCTCATGCGGATGGTATGTCCTTTCTCCCCTCCTACCCCTTGACCTTATCTCCCCAACAGCCATAACTTGTCTTGGCGATGATGTACGGTACGATGTTATTAAACCCGTGCTCGAGTGCTGCTCTGCAGATACCTTGCTCCGCTTGGAGCAATCTTCTCCTGTCAGTCCATCCCACTTCGTCACAGTCCCCTCTCTCATCCTTGATGCAGTATCTCGGACAGGACACCTCAGGTACGGCCCCGTTCAGCGCTGAATTCGTTTCCTTTCGCCTCTGACTCGGCATCACCAGATCTCTGGGAATGTCTGTGCTTTAAGTCCTATCCTTTACTTGCCGAACAACTTGCACGAAATGTTGACGAACAACCTGAATCCTGGCGCGATCAATATTTTGTATGTCCCCGCCCCATCTAGGTTCAGGGCACCGTTTCACACGCCCGCATACAGCTTCTTCGCGAGGCCGAGGCCCATCGACTTGAAGAGGCCGCATCAAAGCTCAGAAACCAGCGCATGGAGGCAGCTGAACGAAAGAGAGAACGGGAGGTCAAACTGACCGACAAATTGCCTCCCGCTAAGCGCGCGCGCACCGCGTGTAAGCGTTGCCACCTTCTGGTTTTGCCCGACTGACACATCCTCCAGGGCGGACGTCTAACCAGCCAAAGTCTCTGTTTCAGAAAACGAAGAACGAAGCGACTAAACTCCGAAGGTCCCTCTATACTCCCCGATTAGCCCCCCAAATACCCCACGGCAAGGTACACCCCCCCACCACAGCAAGCCCACTTGTAGCTTCGTCGGCGAAACCTGTCAATAGTCGGATAACTGTCAAAACCGTCTCCATCAGCCGCCCTTCGACTTCGATGCCACAAACGATACCTTGTCATCCTGTTCAAACAACATACTCGGCAGATCCCGTTTCCAAGAAGGGCCCTCAGGCTCTTTCACCACCACAACTGCCACCACCTGCTCACCCTTCATCGCAAGCCACTGAGCCTCGTCCCTCCAAACCGCCGATACAAAGGAGGGATCCTATGGCATCGTTATTCATGCCAAAGCACCGGGCCCTCTCGCAGCGCCCCTCTCAAGCAGGGAATAATAATAGCAGCGTGCCTGCTCGGTGACACGATCGCGTGTGATGAACAGGCCTTCAATGAACACACCACGATACTACTGGCGGTGTCACAATGTACATCTATGATCAACAAGTAAGCATCTAGATCCTGTTCTCATATTACATGTAGTATCAAAGGATCATGCATTGCTAGCTACGGTATTTCCCTCCCTTTTTTTTCTATTATTATGATAGTGTTGAGACAAGGTGACCACCGAGTCGTTACATATAAGTAGAGCGCATGTGTTACTTATTGTACGGTCGTCAGCTGACGTTCCAAGTGTTGTGTAAGCCAACAGTGTCGTCTGCCCTGCCGTTCGCAACCGCATTCGAACCAGTCACAGGCTGCCTGTCGTTGTCATTCAAGTCATTCGTGCCCTTGCCTTCCACAGCTTTGCGGCCAGTTGGAACCGTCTTGTTCTTCACATTGTCAGCTCTCAGTGACTCGATGTAGGCCAAGTATATTTCATCGACACCCCCTGTAACGTAGTCACCCGTAAAGACCGAACAGTCAAACGTTTCGATTGACGGATTAAATCGGCGGACAGAGGCGATCAAGTCTGGGAGCTTCTGAAAGATGACAAGGTCTGCGCCGATGGCCTCTGCGATTTCTTCGGTCGTCCGACCGTATGCGACGAGTTCTGAGCGCGAGGGCATGTCGATGCCATATACGTTGGAATACCTGCACAGCAGATCAAAAAGCGGGCGACTGGAGAGGAATGGAAAGACTTACCGGATTGGGGGAGCACAACTCGCGACGACGACTTTCTTTGCGCCAACGTCTTTGGCCATCTGAATGATTTCCTTGGATGTTGTGCCTCGCACGATTGAATCTGAAAGAGGTGTATGACCATCGCACAATGTGGCTCCCAGAATTGTGAGGCGTACCGTCAACCAGCAGGACAGATTTGTCGGCAAACTCGAGAGCCATGGCGTTAAGCTTCTTCCTCACATTCTTCCTCCTGGACATCGTCAGTACGGACGATTGGGTAAAAGCTTGGGAACGTGCCTCATTTGTTGTCCCGGCATGATGAAAGTTCTGCCAACATACCGGTTTTTGATGAATCCCTCCCGGTAAGGAAGCTGAAGTTTCTGAGCCAGGTTCAAGGCAGCAACACGCGACGTATCAGGTACCTAACATTGGTGATCAGATGACAAATCAGATCGTTTGGAGGGACAGGCTGACCGGAATGACAACATCTACGGTGATGTTCTTCTCTAATAAGACCTTGCTTACTTCTTCCGCGAGTGCATCACCCATGGCCATCCGGCTCCGGTAGACGCTCACACCATCCAATACGGAATCGGGTCGAGCAAAATAAACGTATTCAAAGATATCGGGTGCAAACGTTGCCGGTTCAGCAACAACGCGTCGCGAAATCCCGGAGCGAGTGACAATAACAGCTTCACCTGTGAGGACATTAGTATCTCTGGACAAGAGTGAGAATCCGCAAATGTACCCGGCTTGACATCCTGCCAGTCACTGAAACCACCCGCGTCGGCCACGTTACTCTCGCTCGCGAATAGCCAATCCTTGCCAGTAGCAGCTTTCCGAAATGCCATCCCAATAGGTCGGATCCCATTCGGGTCCCTGAAAGCGATGATTCCGAATCCTGCAATCATCGCGACACAAGCGTACGCTCCCTTGCATTGTTTCATCAAGCCTCCGGTAGCAGTGAAAATGTCTTCTTCATTTATGCGAAATTTGCCAGTCTGTTGAAGATTGTCGGCAAAGATGTTCAAGAGCAGTTCAGAATCAGACGAGGTGTTGATGTGCCGATGTGCTGTGGCATCCATGTATTGCAATAAAGCTGTACTGTCGATGAGATTTCCATTCTGTGGAGCCACGCTGCGTAAAAAATTGCATCTCTGGCGATCATCGTAAAAGTGGAACATACATGTGCAAGTACGATACCATAGGGTGAATTAACGTAGAAAGGTTGAGCTTCGGCGTGATTGGAGCTGCCAGCTGTCGGGTACCGAACTTGGGGACATCCCGAGAATTAGATGGGAACTACCACTTGTCAGAGAGTCTCACCGTGCCCGACTCCCATTCCCCCGACGAGCTTTCCAAGCGCCTTGTCATCAAATACATCCCTGACCATTCCATTCGCTTTGCATTGGTAGAGACGGCCTTTGGGACCACAGGTGACGATGCCACATGCGTCCTGACCGCGGTGCTGTAACAAAGAAAGACCTTCACAGATCTCGGCAGCCGCATCGATGGTGGGGTCGTGCAACAGTAGACCTAATATACCACACACTACAAGTCGATCAGTTTGTGAAGGTAGTCAGTTGGAATGAGACGCACTGGCGCAGACGGGTGGGTGGGGTGGAAAGGAGAGATAAAGGTGTGGATGGAGGGTCGTCTCTAATACGATACTGGGACGTCCATCTTAAGTTTTTCTCGTCGGTGGTCCACAGCGGGCAGGACCGCATACGTTCCTCATATAGTATTACTGTTTCACGCACCATGTACACAGACGTGTACATGCTCAAACAACCTTTTTCATTGACCCTCACACGATACGCTAGTTTCGGTGCAATACGCGGTTGAACGCGGGTTGTATTCTTCACTACTACGATAGGGTTATATGGGTTATATATATGTCGTTGGCGTGATGGGCTGCTGCCCGGGTAGTGGGGTGTGTATGTGCTGGCTCTCCCGGCGCAAATGCTACAGGATAGAGAAAACGAAATTGTGTGTTCTACAGGCGTGATGTTGCAAGAATGAGGGGAAGGATGAACTTCCGATGCCAGGCGGAATAGTTACAAAAGTGCCAACCCTTGGGGGCACATATGGTGGCAGGCAATCAGAAGACGAGCTTCTTGGGCTTCTCCCACGTATAGTTTGGGTTACCGAAATGACCGTAGGACGCAGTGCGCAGATAGACAGGCTTCTGGAGTTCAAGCTCACGGACTGTACGTAGTGTTACAAGAGCGAACAACTAGGAAAGATATCAAACTCACCCATGACTCCGGGTCGAAGATCCCAGTTCTTGCGGATAATTGCAACAAGCTCGTCATTCGACTTCTTGCCAGTGCCATAAGTGTCGACATAAATGGACAAGGGCTCAGCAACACCGATAGCGTATGAGAGCTGTACGAGAGCCCGACGGGAAAGACCAGCAGCAACGAGGGACTTGGCTAAAATGGTCATCAGTATGTAGCTCATTCAAAGAAAGAGGGTGTTGTACCAATCCAGCGAGCCGTGTAGGCGGCTGAGCGGTCGACCTTCGAAAAGTCTTTGCCAGAGAAGGCACCTCCACCGTGCGCTCCCCAACCGCCGTAGGTGTCAACAATGATTTTGCGGCCAGTCAAACCAGCATCACCCTGGGGACCACCAATAACGAAGCGGCCTGAGGGTTGAATCTGATATTTTTGTAAGTATTAAGATACCGCGAGTGAGGGCGACGCATACGTGGTAGACGGTGTTGTCGTCGAGGAGGTTGGCAGGAATAACCCCCTTGACAATCTTTTCCAGAATTTCCCTACGAAGCTGCTCCGTTGAGATCTCCTCGGCGTGTTGCGTCGAGATGACAACGGTGTCAACTCGAAGAGGGATCATGGCACCGCCATCGTTCTTGTACTCGACGGTGACTTGTGTCTTGGAGTCAGGTCGCAGCCAGGGCAGTAGTCCAGAGCGGCGAGCAGCAGCCATTGCCGCATTGAGCTTGTGGGCAAGCATAATCGTCAAAGGCATGTACTCCTCAGTCTCATCGGTAGCATAACCGAACATGATACCCTGGTCACCGGCACCATGCTCCTCCAGAGAGCCGTGATCAAGACCCTGGGCAATATCAGGCGATTGCTGTTCGATTGCAACGAGAATGTTGCACGTCTTGTAGTCAAAGCCCTTGGACGAGTCATCGTAGCCAATTTGCTTGATAGTGCTGCGGATGACCTTCTGGTAGTCAAGCTGGGCCTTGGTACTGATCTCGCCAAAGACCATGATCATGCCGGTCTTGGAGGCCGTCTCACAGGCGA
Source organism: Boletus vinaceobasis (assembly GCA_038092335.1). Classification (NCBI taxonomy): domain Eukaryota; kingdom Fungi; phylum Basidiomycota; class Agaricomycetes; order Boletales; family Boletaceae; genus Boletus; species Boletus vinaceobasis. Next base: position 13,301 of record JBBPQE010000110.1, on the reverse strand, counting down.
CCTTTGAGAAGGGATCTTGTGCGAGACAGGCATCAAGCTAGTCAACCGGATAAGAAGGTCATTTGAAGATGTACGATACGGGACACTCACGATAGCATCAGAGACCTGGTCACAGATCTTGTCTGAGGAACATCAGGAGTGGCCTGTCCGAAAGTCGCGTAGAACGCACCTGGGTGGCCTTCACCGACGGACTCGGATGTGAAGAGGAAGTGCCCGGGGGCAAGGGCCGGGCGTGCGCTGCCGTTGAGAGACATAGAGCGATGGGGGGAGGAGGGAGGAGGGAACAAGGAAGGGTGGGTTCAAAATGTTTCCAGGTTGGCAATTAAATAAAAACACTGGCTCGCTTATCTAATCACGCCATCACGCCATTGATGATCGCGGTTGTATGGGGGATATCAACTGTGCCACTGCATTGGTTACATGTACAGCTGAGCTACACCCAAACTGGAGATCAAAACAACCCAACCCCGAGGGGATCTGTATTATTCGTGGGTCGCTTCTGCTCCTCATCGATTTTCCTCTCACCCCTCGACTGCGTGGGAGGACCCGTCCCCACGCCAGGACTCTGGTTTGCGATGCGAGACAGACCAGTTGCAGTGTTACGTTCATGTGGCGAATGTGTAATTGTTAGGCCCGCAGCGTGTGGTCCTGAGTCCGCCACTTCCCGGGCAGAAATCAATAGTCTGGGGGAGCGCGAGCGCGTAGTGCTCCAGGGATTCTCGGTCGGTAATGCCGGTATAGGCTTCTGCGGCTTCACGCTGTCCCAAGGGTTATACGGTGACCCGGAAATGGTTGAAAATTGTCCATCGTCAACGTCGCGAGGCAGGAGCTCGGATGTCTTTCCGACATTTTCCCCATCCCCATATCCTCTCGAGGGAACTTTTGAATCCTTCGCAACTCCGTCATATGCTTCTTGCACGGCTGAGAATGCTGCGGTAGCATTCGACGATAACTTTCCCCAAACGGATTTCACTCCGCTACTAGAGAAGAAATCTGTGGGATTTGGGTTTCGCACTGGGCCATGTGGCAACGAACTGCTGCCCGGTTGTGCCGGTTGTGCCGGAGGCCAAGAAGCCTTCAGAGTCGTCGAAGCCCCCACGCTTGTGAAACCTTCGGCAACTTTCTGGGGAAGGTCAGGTAAGGATGCCCACAATCCCTGAAATCCGGAAGACAAGCCCTCGGTAGCCGCAGATCTGGAGGGCGACAATGAAGGAGAAGGGGACGGCATGATCAAGGGGGAATCAAAAGTTGGTGGAAGTGGGATTTCACTGGCAGCATCGTCATCGAGACCATCGACAGAAGCAGGAGACTCAAGTTCGTCCTTGACTTGTGAGATAACGGCTCTCCCATTCATTTCCTCGTCCGTGCGACCATAAAGTTCATACCAAAAACGAACGTCCTTGGGGTTGGGAAACAGCACTCCCATGTCCGCTTTGCAATCTCTGCGCGTTGGATCATCCAATGAATGGTCATACGAAGGATTCTTGTGCTTCTCCACTTGTGGTGACGAGTTGAGGAAGTCCCAGAGGCTTGCAGTGCGTTCCGACGGGAACAATCCATCTTCTCCATACCTGCGTTCCCGCTCGCAGTTGTATAAAAATGTTCCAAATTGGCAGGAATAAAGATGATAGTGGATTGTACGTAGGAAGCACTCATTGAACTCAAATCGTTCAGGAAACTGCCGCAGCAGCTGACGAACGCATTCGAGGAATTGATGGAAAGAAGGACTCGTCTCCTTGATATGATGTTGGGACACGAAGCGGCTTTGGACCGAAGCGAGAAAGGCTTGAGCAGCATCAGCGCCAGCACCGCCATTTGCTGTGTCTGCCAAGGATGTGAAAAACTTTTCGGATGACAGATGACCGCATCGATCCAAGAATCGGTGTCCAAAAGATATCCAGTCCTTTTCGACGAGTATCTGAAAGCCACGCATCGTGCGATAGTACGGGTCCAAGCAGAGTTGAGCAAGAGCAGACAATTGAGAGGTCCGATCCCATCCATCCGAGCAGTGGATCAGAACATGAGACGAGTGGATGTGAATATTTCGAACGATGAGAACCACGGCCTCCATTATATTAGACATATGACGGAGCCAACCGGATCGGCGCAGTGCTTGGCGGTCCAGGATAGCAAGTTGCTGCGCTTCCCCGGGGAGATATCCGCTCACACTGGCAGCCACGGTATCCGCTTCGCGAAGAGCATCTACAACCTTCCCTAGCGATTCGCGCATTGCGTGGATATGGTCGATGCCTGAATACGTCTTCTTTGCGTCCTTGTAATATTCCATATTTTCTGTGCCAGCACCTCTGGCAGTGTTTGCAACGGCATTAGCTGTTGGGCGAGCATCTACAATCAGGTTTGTGGTGGTTGCACCGTAAACCGGGGCGCTCGAGGATCGAGATTCCGGAGAATGATGGGTTTGAAAGATAGCCTCCACGAGTTTCTCATCCTGAACAGAGCGGTTCTGTTTGATTCCGACCATAGGTTGGCTCGAGCGAGTTATACTAGCCTGTGAGAGTAAAGTGAGGAACCTTGTCTTATGAACAGAGCAAAGGTCATTACGTAGTTCGCCCAGTGTAAATAAGTGAGAGCAGGGATTCTACATTTGCTCCTGTGTCTTGACGCATACTGAAGCGTAGAATCACTTATCCGTGTCGGGACAACCAAACGCGACGGGTAAGTTGGGCTAAACTAAACAGGCAATCAAATATTGAATTTAGCTAAATAGAAGAATGCTTTACCTGGTAGTCCTTGTTGATGTCTGTAAAGCGCCAGGTCTTCGTTCGGGCACCAACACCCATCCGCCCAAACTCCTCGCGCGGAGAGTATATTGACCATCCTCCACCAGAGTCCAGGGGTGGATTTGGGGAATAGAAAAATGCATAGAGTTGATTGACAGAGGCTACTGGCTTGTTGGTTACAACACTTGCTGGGGAATGAGTGCAACCTACTGCACACCGTCAACTCCTTGACGCTTTCGAACACGTCGATAGCATCGCGGTCACTCCCAAGGGATATGGAGAACGTCTCAAACGTCCGGGTATGGAAAGTAATTGGACTCCGCCCGTGCAAAGTGTGCGGGAGCTGCATGACGAGCGAAATCAAGGGATATGGAACCTAGAATCGGTCTCAGCACAGAGATCAGCGGTGAGATGAAACAGAACTCGCCCACATCTCCTCTTTATCCGGATCTTGGAAACGGAATATCAGGTGGTGTGCTGTCAGGTGCAGAGAGCCGTACTGGACGCTCCCTGATTTACCGCAGAGAACTTTCTCGACCTATGAATTTGCAAGCTTAGCTACAGATTGGTTCCAATGACCATGATGTCTGCACACTTGCCTTCGAGACGCGGATCGCATCCATGCTGACAACGATGAGTGCTTGGGACCACAGCTGAGTCCGAGTCGGCGCTGATGCCAGTCAGTGCATCTAAGTTACGTGGGGGGGAAAATGTTTGTCGATATTTGCACAAACTTCAGACAAGTCGGAACCGAGTAGATACATACAGTCTAGGCGGAAGTAGCTAATGTCACCCCAAGACCCAGAGCTCGCTCACTACATCCTGTCCACCCTGTACGGTACTCTCGACATCCTCGTCCGAGGTAAGTGGGAATGAATTTTTAACAAGCTCCATCACCAGTGCGGGTTCCTTTTTAATCTGGCGCTTTGTCTCTGCGTCAATGAGCTATTTCGATTTCACGCACTTACTCAACGAAAACGCCGACATAATATGCTCCAGCAACTCACCGTTCCATACGTATGGTCCAGAAAGTCTTCCAAGGAATAGCCTGGCTTTGTGAACGCTTCTTCAAATATCCGCGCCAACGTAGACACCGCAGAGTCATAGTGCTGCTTGTGCGAATAAAGTTCCCACAGCGACGAATCAATCGCATTTGTAACGTTGGGGTTAGTTTCATCCGGCAGGAAAGGGTCTACGGAACTTGTCAGGAAACTGTTCCACAAAGCGATGCTCAGCTTGCCAATAAAGGGACCATCCACATCCCCCCGATGGATCATCCCCATGAGGGCAGGATGTCGCTTGAGGAGGTTATAAGTCAATGGTATAATCATGATGATTGCGGCGGGTGGTGCAGCGAGGGAAAGCCGGGACAGTCTCTTGACAAACGACGCAAGAAGTGACGCCGGCAAATGACTGGAAATCAAATCGATATCACGTTCGCGGATCCAATAAATGGTAGCAAAACTCACGTTGAGCTCAAAAAGAGCTCAGTTAATCGGAAGAACCTCGCGCGGTGCTTGAGATGAAGAACATCTCTATCGAAGAAGGCGTAAAGTCGGGAATAGAACGAAGGGTAATCCCTGAAGACAATGGGTCAAATAAATGTTGGAAACGACAAGCAACTACTCCCAAGTTGTAATCTTTGATCAAGGTGAACAAGGCGTTGAGCGCCAAAAGGCCCATAGTCCCCCCTGCTGAAATATGAACATGCACCTGTCAACCTGTGACACTACTTACCAACGTCAACGCATGCGCTTATCCAGTCCATTACCAAGATCGGCCTAGTTAAGTGCGGGAGGACGCCCCTGTGTATAATATTGAGAGCTCGTATGGTAAATGCGCGATCGCTGCTGGTCGAGACAGACGAAAGGTGAGCCAGAAAGGTGAGCCATGTTCGCGTAAATACAGCGCGGTGAGCTTGCAATGAGTGGAGAGATTGGTGGAAGGTCAACTGGTGAGTCCTGCCTTGCACACCCACAACCTTTTTCATGTGTTTGACATTTGGTTCTTCGTCGAAAAACTTTTTCCAATCATTTTGCTCGTCTTCGTCCTCCACATCACGCAGCTCCTCGTCTTCCCCGTCGACCTCATCCACTTTTCCGTTCTTGGGTTTCGGAGGCTTCTTTCCAAGTTCTTCTACCCACCACGCATTCAGCTGCGAAGGATCGGTTGGAAAGGTAGTCAACCTCTCCATGATGGACAACAGATTTCCGGGTAGATTGGGATGGTCAGTGGTCGAGTATTTTGAAAGTATGAAGCTAGCGAAGGATTATAAATTACAAAGAAATTTCGAATCACGAGCATAGGTGCATACGTAGCCTCCCGGAGGAAACACCACCGGATGTCATCATAAACGGTGAACCAGGTGTCCACAAAGTGCTCTCGTACATCCGGAGCCGTCTTGCCCGCGAAGGATCCCTGACGGGAAGAAGGACAGAGGAGAAGTGCTTGTGCGATACGCTTGAAGTGCGAGAAGTGGAATTGAGGTTGGTTGTCGAGACTCGACTTGGTTAGCGAAGTTGAGAGATGCTTTAGTAAGGAGAAGAGGATATCTAGAGCGGATTTCTGAGAGAAAGTGAGAGTGGAGTAGCATATGAGAATATCATCAGCGTACCCTCAACGTAGCTTCTTCGTCCTGCAGTAAGCCAAGGAGGAGGCCGACATAGGCATCAAGCCGCTCCCATACCCACTTCCGCACAACTTTTGCGGCATCGCCTCCCCCAGGTGCAAGTTTGCTACTAGATATGATGACGACAAACACGCGATACAAACTGTAAACCGCTTTTGACGTGTCCCTCGCGTCTGATACATTTTGAGCAATATCCAGCAGATCCGAAAGAGGGTTCAAGGATGCATTATTGGCCACAGCAGCCGTGATTTGAAGCTCGAGACCCTTGATGGCAGTTTCGTTGCCTTTTGTTTTTCGTCTCTTCGATGGAGGGGGCAACGAGCCAGTAGGCATGGTGGCCGTACTATTAGTAAGTTCTAGTATGGGCCCATCGGTGAAGGAAAAGAGACAAATATCGCAACACCATAACGAGCAAAACCCCTGACTTACACATGCTAGACGGTTCGAAGGAGCATCAGTATTGGTACTCTAGCGACTCGCTATGCCTTATTTACTGGACCACACTCGTTCACAAACCACATTAAAAAACCACACCAAGTCAACGCTCCCGACCACTCCAGCGACACTGCTGTTTAGACCGATTGCACAATTGCATTCGGTCGATATCACGAGAGGTGATGAACTTGTCATACACTTGGATGCAGTACTCGCAGTCGAGTTGCTTGTTTCTGCGGCTTGCTATGAGGTTGCTGAGGTTTCGAACAAAGCCAGCAGGTATGAACTTTGCCTAGGAACATAGAAAAGGTTTGGTCCACCTTGTGGTTCATTGCAAAAACTTACTGATACTTGACCCCTACTCTGCATTTCTTTTACGGGGAACACCATCCCCTTGTGGCAAAGCGAGTTAGTCGCATACCTTAATGTGCCAGTGCTACGACTTACCTTAGGCACAGTAGAACCGCATTGTGTTGCATAGTATACTAGAACGTCGTCAGCATTGCAGGTTTGACATAGGCATGTATCCATAGTCAATCCACATGACACTTTCGCATGGTGCAGCGCAAAACAACTGGGTACTAAGTGAATCTAGCTACAACACCAAGCTAGTATGAAATGATCCATGATACTGATTTCTTGCACCCATGGGCCATGCTAGATAAATTTCAATGATGGATCAGTGCAGGAAGATGCTGTTGACTCAACTCAAAAATAAGAGTATCACCAGTAGTTGCATTTGTATTGCCAACACACACATTCAACAGACCGATCCTGCTCAGTGATGCTATGAAGGAGCATACCTGAGTCTATGATTTAAGTGTTGTTTTAGATGCTTTTACATTGTCTTGTATATGCCCACCAAAGATGGTGGAATTCTGAACCACAGAATTAAGACTGCGAAAGCCAAGACGAAATTGACACTATGCCAGATCTAGTCCGAACCGATGAGTTATTGAAAGGGACAGGGGGAATGAGACTTTGAGAGGAGTAATACTTTGTCAGTCCTCCGGACGCGAGTTACGGGATACAGTACTCACCTGCTCGATGAACAAAGAAGATGGTAGCGCATTGAACGTCATGTCTGCTTTTTTATTCGTGCATTCTCGCCGACTAAGAGCTCGTCCGAACTCTAAGCCTGTGGAGATTTATGACCTGCACGTTTAGTGAGAGAACGAGAGTAACAAGAGATGTGTATTGTCTCCCTGTTAGGCAAGACTGACAGGGACACGAAGACAACGTAATGCAGTACTACGTTACGAGCTAAGTGCGATGTGGGCAACTCGTCCGGTACTGTAAGCAATAGCCACGGTTTCTTCGACTCAGTCATGCTCTTCCACGTTCAAAAGGCGCTCGCCTTGGCTCAACGATGCGCCGACCTTGCCAGCAAAGCGAAGTCATGGAATATACGCGCATTCCATTCGTCACAACGGTGTCGCAAGCAATATCTGGATGCCAGTCAGAAGGTATGGGTGGCGTGTTCGGGTGATGACGAAAAGCGGCTCAAATCATCTGCCTTAGACCTTTAACGAAGTTGCGCTAAACGGGCACGCAAGCGATAAAGTCGTCCTGGTTGACTTCTATGCCGAGTTCGTAACTGCATGCTCATCGCTCTTGCGTTGCCGGATCTGATAGTGTCTGGCATTCAGCTGGTGCGGACCATGCAAGATGATCTCGCCCGTGTTAGAGAAGCTTACTGGAAATTCTAATATCAAGACTGGGAGCGGACGTTCTCTTGACTTGGTCACCGTCGACACGGACAAAGAATTTGAGCTGGCCCAGAAGTATCGAGTCAGTCTCTCGCTTTGCTGTTCATGCCTCACGATCGACTAAGTCTTGTAGATACGGTCACTACCGACGGTAATGGCCTTCAAAGATGGAAAACCGGTTAACCATTTCATTGGTGCGCTCAGTGAGGGAGGCGTCAGGAAATTTCTGCAACAACTGTAGAGGGACCTCGTGTGTCTGATCTTGCTGCCAAGTAGCTCCTAACATGCAGGCACGTACGTCTTTCAGACAATTCGGTATAACGTTGAAAAAAAAAAGAAAGAAAGAAAAGAAATTGAGCGTCGAATCTGGCTTGATGGATAACACAACACAGAACTGTGATTATCCGAAAACGCGGCGAGTGTGGTAGCAGACCAAAGGTATAGGAATCATCACCCAGACGGATCTCCACAGTTGTGTGTCGACATACAGGGTCGCGGAGGACGTGCTCTGTCAAGGGAAATTATTGTAGGCTACAGCAGTTGGTCCCACGCGAGCCGGGGGGTGCATAAGGGTCTTCGGCTTTCTGGACGGGGCCCCATACAGATGGAACCTGATACGGGGTGAGCGACCACCAAGTTTGAGAGATAAAATGAGGGTGGTACGGACGAGGTGGTCTTCGGTGGTTTTACAATGTCTAATTAAACTGTAGATGCGGATGGATGAGGATACTGTGTCTGGAGAGAGATGCCATTACGGACCTTGCGCTTGCTTCACTTACACGGATTCGCGGCCTTGCCAAATCTTCGCGCAGGCGCTGGTTATGCTCCAAAAGACGACGATACCGCAGCTCGGACATGGACTGTCTGCCGCCTCGGCTGCTCATGTTGACTCGAAGGGGGGTAGGAAACACAGGAACTGTGAAATATGTGTTAGGGAGCATGCACTGAGTCTTTTGGCGACTGACTTGACACTGTCCAGTGTCAGGCGACACAAGTGTAGCAAAGATCAAGATATGCACAGACAAAGTAGTATTTTATGAGGGGTATGTCGGAGCGATGACGGTGATGGCAGCGAAACAAGCCGTGCACGACCGAATTTCCAAGTTGAAGTACAGTACACCACCGCCGATGACAGTCAACAGGGCCCTGACGGACCCTTTTCACACGTCGACATTCATTTAATTCGACCAACGCAGCCTACGGCGGGTGAGACGGCTCATAAAACATTGCGTATTACAGCTAGGACTACGCTGGAACAGGTTGTACGGTGATGGAACAAGGAACGTCCGTGGTCAATACTTTTCAAGGATCCCGCGAAGGAGATTTTCCTTGGCCTTTGCATGGTCTTCAGCACCAAGATGCTTCGCCTTCTTGTCCAGACTGGCTACGAGTCGTTCGGCGTCGACCGGCATTTGGTCGGTACAGTGGCGAAGACGTTGGACTGAGACACAGTGGTATGAGATACTGGCGCAGGTAAAGGACAGTCACGATGTACCATGCTCGTGCATGCTCGTCTTGAACGTCTGGAAGAGGAGGTCACTTTGGCAAGCAAGGTCGTCGAGAGTAGAGAACAGAACGTCAAGAGAGCGCTACGGGTAGAGAGACAAGGTCAAGAGGGCGAGAAAAGGACACGGTAGACACGCCTTTGTGTCGCCATAGACGGTCTGGGCGGTATTCATGTCGCGGCGGGCAGCGCTTTCGTAGCGAAGAGTAGCATCATCGAGGAGGGCGAGGCCGTGGGTACGTCTCGGGAAGATGTCGTCGTGGATAGCGTCGTGGAGTTGCTTGGTGTGCTGTAAAATGGGAATGAATGCGTGCTTAATATACTCCTTTCCCTGGCGGTGATGAGTAGCAAATGCGGGTCCGAGGCGGTCAACGAGACTGGTCTTGTCAGGATTGAGGTCATCATCGCTGCAAGGGTGAGCTATTAGTGGTGCGTGGAGATGAAAAAGACGGGATTACTCGTGCAGGAAGGCGATCCAGGAGGTGTGCTCGTCCCAATCGTCGTCGTGATCGTGATCGGGCATCGTCGTCGTCGTCGTCGCCGTTGCCGCCGCCGCGGACGTGGTGGTGGTGGGACAGGGAAGCATTGAAACTCCGACTGCAATAATTCCCATGGCACTCCGGTCTACTCGCACTCGGCTACCTCCACCTCCACCTCTTTGTCGACCTCGTCGCTCTCGTTGTCGTTCTCTCCTTTCTGCGCACGCACACAATGAGCGCTCGTCCCCATAAACAGTCCATGTCAGAACTCAAGCTTCGCCGTCTCACAGAGCACAACCAGCGTCTCCGTGAAGACCTGGCTCGACCGCGCATGAGAGTCAGCGAGGCCAGTGCAAGGTCCATCTCTTTCCCTCTCTTTTTCCTCCTCCCTGCTTACCACACACTGAACAGCTTGATCCGCTACTGCAAAACGACAAAAGACCATCTGGTGCGTCGTGGTCCCTATCTCTCCTTCGCGCATCGCCTCATTGCCTCCAAAGGTTCCATCCGTCTGGGGTCCTGTCGGGAGGGGCGAGGATCCGTATGCACCACCACAAACGGGTTGCAATTGCGTTGTGATGTGATGCGTTGTTTTCCTATACCCTCGCCACTCTGTCATACCCCTCCCTTTCGGGGTTGCTCCCCTCCCCCGGACGCACGTTGTGCATTTCATCTCTGAGCATCTATACATCGAAACTTTCACATTCGTTATCACCCTACCATACGCCTTCCATCTACCTCAACTTCCAAAATACAGAACGATGTTTCTGATTTGCTGCATGTACTGAGCTTCCAGCTCCCTCAGCCGTCTCCCTTACACTGTCTCTTTTTTCCTCCTCCTTGGCTCTCACTCTTCTTTCATCTTTTCGTTTGTTCGTCTCTGCGTCATTCTTGGTTTAGGCAATCATCGTTTGCATACTCTACTTTTATTTGTCTTTATCGTCGACGGGCAAGCTAGTGTGCATCTCTACAAATGTACATGATGGAAGCACCCACATCCGGTCCCAGGTCCGGACCTTGTAGGCTTTTGTTCGCCTTGAAATGTGTTACATGAGGTAATATGTAGTATGCGCTGTTTTGTCTGCCGTCCTCCCTCTTGCTCTCCGCCCATCATGATCCCCGAGCTTCGACAGCACATACGTGATGTCGTTCGTCCCCTCGCCACAAAATACGGCCTCAGCGTTCTCCCAGAGTTCGCTGATATTGTCGTCATCGCGTGGCTCTTTTTCACCGCTTTGCAAATCAGTATTTCCCCTGCTATCAGTAGGGCAGTCTTCCCAGTGTCATATGGCAAGGCCGACAGGAGGACACGTAGAAATTGGTACCTCCATGTATATCCAGCCCTCACTCCCGTCTCCTGACCTGTCCACAGGGACGTGCATGTCGTTTCACTCGTTCACGCCCTCGTCGCCGTCGTGCTTGCTTCACGATGCCTCCAAGCCAAAAGCCTGGAGGAAGACCGCGCCTTCGGGACGTACCCGGATGCTAGCTTCTTGTTAGCAATCGCCGTCGGGTGAGTACTCTCTTACAACGAATGTCATTACATCTCATGGCGCGGTCTCGTCAGATATTTCATCTGGGACGCATTCGAGTCCGTCGTTCACTTTTCTGAGGTTGGATTTGTGATCCACGGCAAGTTGTCTATTGCATTCCTTGATCCTGTGATTGACCGACGAATTTTTCAGGTGTGGCCTGTCTCACCATTTTCGTGCTTGGGACAGCAAGTGACTGCCTCTGTTACTCGTACATTACCTCTAATGATCCCTACAGCGGCCGTTTGTCCACTACTATGTTGTGCGCTTTCTGTTCTGGGAAGCGTACGTGGTCTCTTGCGCGGCATGCCACGTTGATGGACTGACGTGACTGTAGGAGCACGATCTTTCTCAATATAAATTGGTGCGTTCTATGCACATTGGGCTGTGTGAACAGTGACGCTATTTTTGGGCAGGTTTTTGGACAAGATGGGCAAGACTGGATCACAACTGCAGTTGGTGAATGGGATTGCCTTGTTGGGCTCCTTTTTCTGTATCCGACTAGTTTGGGGTGGAAAGATGGTGAGGTGCTTTGCTCCAAGCTAGTGAAGGGATACTGAGTGGTGCATAGTCGTATGACTTTTTCGTCACATTGAATGGTGTTTACACCGAACTTCCTCTGATTTACATTATGGTCTACGGAGCAAGTAACTTGATGCTCCAGGGTCTGAATTGGTATTGGTGTGTTGATGACATGTTGGTCATCAAGAAGTAAATGCTGACTTTCGATATTGCAGGTTCACGAAAATGGTTAGTGCACTTCGGAAGCGATTCACAGGCAAATCTGTCCAGGGTACGTCGAATGGACATGGCATTCTGAACGGGGGGGGAACTGGCAAGACGGGTAGCCACCTGGATTGATAATAGAATCGTGCATGTATGGTGACAATGATTGATTGGTTGTATCGTGCGCATATACCAGAATATACCAAAGTGCTAGGAAGTAGTGGGAGGAAGACAGAAAGCAGCCTGTACGTGGATTCCGACAGAACGCTCCCAGACGACAAGATTAGGACGGCGGGCGACTTGAATGCGGGTAGATTCTTTACTGTGGAGGAGGGTGTGGAGGTAAGCAAAGAGGAGGGCATCAAGCGGGGTGGGATTTCTGGGACAGGTGTCAGGGTGAGGAAGTGAAGAGGTACGCGACCTACACTGAGCCGAGGAACCATTTGTCGGTGGAAAGACGGTCTGAGAGAGCGGCAATAGCTTCAGCGTAGCGTGCGTGGATGGTAGAAGGATCGATGTTAGCACCAAAGGGGGGAAAGGGAGAGCTAAAACCAGTCGAGGGGGGAGGAGGAGGACTAAGGACGGTGTCTAGGGCGCCAACTTTTCTCGAGTTCGATTGGAAGAGTGTGAAGAAGATGGGGGGGTCGGGGTGGGAGAGGGACTGGGAAGGAAGGAGATGAACAGCAACGATGGAGGACGGCGGGGGACGCACCAGGGCAGCATGTACGACGCCTTCGAGGAGGGCGATCCAGCCATGACTCTCATCCTTAGCGGATTGGTCCCGGTAGCCCCCGAGGGGGTCTGGGAGTTGGTTGAGATGTGCGTCTGCCCAATCGGGGATGGCGCGTGCGGGGAGGAGACGCGGGGAGGGGCCCGGGAGATGGAGATTCGGGAGACAGGCGTCGAGAGCGCCTTCAGGGGGTATGTCCCAGCGGACTGCAATATGGTCGAGACCGCGAAGGGCGAGACATGCCTGCCACTTGAGACACTCGACGTCGGCACTGAGGAAGATGGTGGTGTCGCGCGGAAGTGCTATCCAGAGGGTGGGTTGTACGAGGGGAAAGCGGGAGGGCACTGGGATGGGCGGGTATGTGTGCAGCGGGAAGTGTGAAAAGAATGCGGGGAGGTCCATCAAGGGGTTGTTCAAGGTGGTAGTGGCAGTTAGTGGCGGTGATGGTAGTCGGTAGTAGCAGTAGCGGTAGTAATACAACTACTGGGAATACTTACAGCAATAACACTCGCCATGTCTGTACCCTCAGAGTCGTCTCCACCTCGGTCATCGCTCGCTCCTCTCCCAGATGTGCCCCACACAACGACGCGCCCATTTAGGTTCACCTGGGATCCGGCGAGCAAAAAGGGCCCAGCGAGCATCTCAGAAACAACCGCAGACGGTCGCGCTCAGGACACCTTTGCTGCACTCCCCCGCGTCCATCTCCCAAACGTCGCTTCTCCCCTCCCGCCCCACTGGTCCAGCACTAGCCAAGGATTCAATGGTCTGTCCCCCCCCCTCCCCTTGTTTCCTCTCCTCACCTTTTCCAGCCGTCTC
>JBBPQE010000109.1:0-54158 GCA_038092335.1 Boletus vinaceobasis | reverse complement strand
CGTGCGCGCGCGATCTACCAGCTTGCTCAACATCGTCGGCGTGATCTCCTCTACCTGGACAGTGATCAGACTCTCCGTAGCCACCCTCCTGTACTCTTCCACATTTTGGCGCGTCGGTGTGAACAACAGTGCACCGAATGGTTGCCTCAGTCGAGCAATGAACCGCAGTGCTTGCTTTTGCCTGTCTGCTAGCGATACGGATGAAGGGGGTAAGAGAGATGATGTATCTGGAGGAGGCGTGGCAAGCCATGTACCAAACTGCCAACCAAAGCGAGCAGCGAGGCCTGATGCTTGTGTTTGCTTGGCTAGTGATGTGATATTCAAATTGGCAGGGCCAGAAGGCGATGGCGAATGGTCCAACAAAGAAGACTGGTCGTATGTGTTCTCAGGAATCGTCTCAATGATACTTCCAACAGGCTGTCGGTCAAGTAGGAAGTCAATCCAGGGATGAACAAGAATCAGAGAATCCAATCGGGAGAGATCTTCCGTAGTCTGAATCTCTACAATCCCGAGGGCGTCCGCCTTTGCGCGAAACACAGCTCCCGACACCGATACGCGCCCGAGTTTGAAAGTAAGGCACGGAAGCTTCATCCGTTGTCCTGCGAACAACGGAACAGGCAGCTCATGAAGGCGGGCATACAATTTCATGACTGAGGCGAGACTGAGTGAAATGCGCAATCCGGCAGTGATCACGTCCATTTCCGCAGGTGCGATGGTCGGTGGAATGTGTGTCGTTGGCAACTGGTCGAACACAGCGATATTGGCAGGGAGGCAGCTATTGAAGCTGCCGGGTCTCCCTGTCCACGCAAGAATGCTTGTGTCTCCCGAGCTTGTGAGCAGCTGTCCTAATAGCCGCCCGAGTGCCCGATCCCCGTCACCGTATACGATCGGCATGGAGACAGAAAATATCCCAAGTAATGAGTATGCTGCATCCTCGACAAGGGTCGTCTGTCGTCGTGAAGCTAGACACAACTTTTCCCGTATGTCATCTAGCCCTGGTCGGAGTGCCATCAAGGCTTGTGCTGAGACACCAGTTACTTCTTCCATCTCTGAGATGATCTCCGTTGACTCCTTGTGGTTGGGAATGTCGAGGTTCATGTACAGTGTCCAGTCTTCGTCGTAGAATCGGACCACTTTGGAAGCATGATACTCCTGGAATGTCCACGCACGGGTGTTCCAAATGCTCTTGACTAGATCGCCGCGCTGCGACGGAGAGCGAACCCCACGCAGGAGGACAATTGTCACCGAAGAACCCTGATACCACTTGAACATGGCTACTAGGGCTTCTTGGAGTACGACGTGATCTGCTTTATTGATACAGCATGTGTCGCTCCATGCCCAATGCAACCCGGCGTCTCGCACGATATTGCAAAACATTCGCAGCTTGTCGTGGGTAGGATATTCTTCGAGGTCATACACGACAATGCGTATGACTTTGTCGAACAGAGGTTCGTTGTCTTCCCACTTGTGCGAAAACATGGCATAGCGATAGTACTGCGTAACCTCTTGTTCAATGCGGGCGTGGTCAATGTGCGTGGTCATGGAAGAGACCAACTCTGTGAAGATCGGGAGTAATTCGAATGTGGCAGCTTGTTCTGATTTGTTCAGAAGACGACCAGAGATGGTGTGAATGAGCACACGGGGCGTGTCATGAATGGCATCCTGAACAGCCTTGCGGATCGTCACTTTCGTCTCTGCTGGTTTTACGTACTGGCGATGACGATCTAAAAGGCAAGGTCAGTCGATAACATCAGCACGATGTCGGCGCCCTCACCGCGAATGTCTATATCAGGTGACTGCGACATCTTCGACAGCATTGTCTGGAATGCATCTATTGCTTTCTCGTAGTCTCCTGCCTTATGTAGAGCCCCATGTTTCCTCTCGTAGCCCCATGGGGACGATGGATCAAGCATGATCACCTAATGACGATGTCGTCCACCAAACTAGCTCGTTCGAGACGAACGAAACACACCTTGTTTGCATCATTTAACGCATCCTTCCACGTACCTCTGGCCAGGTACGCCTTGCTTCGCTTGATTAAGAGATCTTGTGGTGCGGTCGGTTCCAGGGAGAGTACAGCTGAATACTGGGAGATGGCATCATCATGCCGTTCAGCACTCATTGCAGTATCCCCAAGATCCTCTAGCTTTCCTGAGCAACGACGTTTGAAGTCTAACGTGTAGTGGTCACAAATGGTGAGACCTACATGGTATGCGAGACCGCTCACCTACAACCCATTTCGCCTGCTTATCGTGCGTTGTTGTCTCTCCTACCAACTCACTGTTCATTTGGTGGAAACACTCGATTGCGTCCGTCATGTGGTTGTTGATTTTTTCAAGATATTCGCAAATGGCCCGATAAACCGTGAATCTGGGGGCCATAAACTCCAACCAGGGTTATCAGGTCGGCGAGGTATACCAGAGCGGAGGTAGATACTCACATCGACAGCGGCAAGTAAGGCATCCTTCCACCCGCCGCCCACCAATGTTGATTTGACCCACTCTCTCAAGAGTGGTGCAGGGGTTGTTGAATTGACATTTGCATGAAGCATTGCCACTTCATCGTGTGGGGCTGTCATCGAGGTTGTGTCACCGTTGCTCTCAGGAGTGGAGAGATATCGGTGGGTGAAATCTGCAGATAATTATGGAATGCACGGCGACCAAACCAGGGGAGGATAAACTTACCGGAAACCCACTTGGTGATGGGTTTATTTGCATAGACTGCTCCCTCAAAGGTATCCACCATGTTGAGAAGAGTTTTGCCTCCCTCCCTCGCGCGACCTGCGGCAAGCAGCGCTTCACAAAGACGCTGCTGAATTGTGATGCTGATATCATCAAACCTCCATCCGGATATCTGTGAAAGACGGTGACCGATTTTGATACATTTCAGGATTGTCGAAACGAAACTTACTAATGAGATAACCAAAAGTTGTCGACTCGCGTGACGTCGCACTTGGGTTCGTGCACGCTCAAACGATTGTATCGCGCCCTTGTAGTCGCTGTTTTTCATGCGCGAGTTTCCATGGAGAAGATGCATGTATGCCTGCTGGAAATATTAGTGATGACATTGCGGTGTGTTAGCACGGCATGCACGCGCCTGGAGCACATAGCATATTGAGTCGACGGGAAGTATAGCAATGAGGTCGTCTAAACGGGATATCGCATCGTCGTGCTCTCCGGCCATAAATACAATGATAGCCTAAGTAATATGGGCAGCTGGGGCAACCGCATTCGAGTGGATGGTATAGGATACACACCTTGATGAGAAGGAGAAAGGTAACGTGAGTTGAATGGAAGTGCTGAAACGCGATGTCGCACGCCCGGTACGCTTCGTGCTTTTTCCCGTTTCCAACAAGCGCTACACTCTTTGCAATGTAGCCAATGACGGAGGGTTGTATTTCGATGGACTTGTTGTAAATGAACGTCAGCGTCAATGTAAGTAAGTGCAGAGCGACAGATACCTGTTCGGCATCAACGATCGCAGAGTCCCAGTATCGTAAACGAGCTCGCACGAGAGCTCGAGTAGCGAGTATATGATGATTTGTACTTGGAGAATCAGCGATTGCTTGCGTCAGTAATGCATCCGCGTTCGCGAACTGATCATGGTTCCATGCATCGAGTACAGCGTCGTCAATATGAAATTCTAGTTCCTGGAATGTGGGATGTAGATGGTGATTTAAATTTGGAGGACCAGCGATTGCTTGCGTCAATAATGTGGCCGCGTTCGTGGGCTGGCCGTGGTTCCGCGAATTGAGTGCAGAGCCACCGGTATGAATTTCTGGTTCCTGGAATGGGATGGACTGGGTACCACAAGGAAATATGATCGAATTGGCAGTGAGGTTATTCAGATACCTCGCAATCCGACAATCCATCATACTTACAGTGATGCGGGTGACTAGACTTTTGATGCTGATTTTCCCGTCCTCTCCACCAATTGCGAGAAACCTGGCGTCCGGAGAGAATGCGATTGAACGTATGACTTCAGTGTGTCGGATGAAACCAAGTTGGGTGCGTGTCGACGTGTCCCAAAACGTGACGGTACGATCACCAGAGCATGCGAAGCATTCCCCGTGTTGCGGCAGGGCAATGCACGAGTGGGCCCCGCTGGTATCGGGAACTGGCCATTCTGAGAGTATTGAGCCAGTAGATGCTTCGACATGCTTGATTTTGCCGGCAGATACGATGAAGAGCCGATCGTTTGACCAGACGAGACCAGTGTTGTACCACGGGGTTACATTTACTTTGACATCCACGAGCAAGCGGCCATCGTTGCAGTCGTAGACCCAAACAGATTGAGAAGTAGCTGTCGCGATTCGATTACCTCGTGGCGAGTATTTCGCTGCTTTCACTCGATTCTCGTGGCGAAGTGGACCGAGCACTAGTTCGCGAGTGGCGACATCCCAGATGCTGGCTGTGCGGTTAAGCGATGCAACGACGAGTCGTGTCGAGTCGGGTGAGAAATCGACTCCGTTGACGTCCTTATGATCCCCCTTGTGCAAGAAGACTTGTTTGTATGTCTTTGCATCCCAGACAACCATCCTGCCCCACCGCGTCCCCGCTGCGATCCATCTGCCATCCCTCGAGATAGCGAGACTGATGACACTCCCCGTACTAGCCGTTGTTGACATTCTTGCCATTTCTTTGCCGTCTTCCACTCGCCATACTTCAACCCCCTTCTCACTGCCACTCACAAGATACTCGCCATCCGCCGAGAAGGCCACTGCCTTTGGTTGGTTACCGGCGTTCAAGCTGATTTCGATGAGCTGGGAATGCTCTTGTCCAACGGTCAGCATTAACGCAGCTCCATCCTGTTA
The DNA here is from genome assembly GCA_038092335.1 of Boletus vinaceobasis. Classification (NCBI taxonomy): domain Eukaryota; kingdom Fungi; phylum Basidiomycota; class Agaricomycetes; order Boletales; family Boletaceae; genus Boletus; species Boletus vinaceobasis. The sequence continues at coordinate 49,345 of JBBPQE010000109.1, read as the reverse complement.
GTGCGCACCGATCATTGTAGAAGTGGCCGTCAGCGACACAATGTAACAGAGCAACGGAAAGGGTCAACGAACAAGCTGTGGTCCGCAGGTCTTCGCATTATTACGCTGCCCTTCCTTCATATAGACCTGCACTCACACGCTCTATCACTGCCCCCGCTCGTTTACACCCAGATTACCCCTAGCTGTGTTCCCAGTGAGGTGGCATCGTTCCTTTATGCCAGTGGATCCGAACAACTATCTTTATGGCTGGCAAGTTGTCACTCGTTCTTCAACACGCCATACTTCATCATGGCATACATGTCTACTCGACGAATCTAAGAGTGTACCTACCTCATATCCCACACAGCATCAGGGGCGGGGCATCAGGATCGGCGAGATAGTAAACATCCACGGATCCGCTTCAACTCGGCATCCTGAGATGATGGTCACTCAGGTATTCATGTCCGTATACCACCTCTGACTCTCCCTCTTGACGCGCACCGTCCCCGCACCGCCTTCGATGACCTCGCCTAGTTCGGCATTCAGGAAGACGCGGCGCTCGGATTTGAGGTTTAGCTTTGTCCTCGGCCCGGTCTTGTGTATCACTCGCCGTCGTGCGTGAGCTACTGCGGTGGCTTTTTCAACTCCAACGCTGCGGGTCCAGGAGGGGGAGGATCAATGACTGTCTTGTCAAGTTCGAGGGTCCGATTTGTTTCACGCCCGTGTATCTCGACATGCCAATCCATACATGTGTCTGTTCTACCTGTTATTACTAGTTTTGTTGTAGTATCATACACAAAACCCTTTCCCCGTCCATTTCTTCGAACTGTCGCCCCGCGATCCGTTGACCTGGAAACATCGGGAATAACAGGACACAGATCAACACATACTTGGGTTTTCGTCAACCGTATGATCTCCTGCGCTAATGGACAACATGCTTTCCCGTATACGTAGGCGCACGCCGCGATCAGTCGACCCTTCGAACGGCACCCACTCGAGCGCTCCCGCGATCGTCATGTTGGCTGGAAAGGGGACGAAAAAAAGGTGTCTAAGCGATTCAACATTCAAAAACGATTGGAAGACACGAAAACAAACTGCACACACACCTCCCTGACATTAAACGGAAAAAAAAAAAAAAAGTATTGTACGGCCGCTCAGGATGCAACAACGCACTCACCAAACTCGCACCGACCTTCCGCATCTTGGTGGCACCCTCGAGCAAGATGGTCACCGGACATCGGCCATTGGGCGAAAACACGTAGTACACGATGAAGGAGCCTTCGGCGGCGGTGCCGACAACCAGACGTTGGGTTGGGTGTGAAAGTCGACGGTGTGTAAGCTGTCCAAGGGGGAGGGTCGGGATTAGATTGTAGGGAGGGGGGGACAGAGAGAGGGGGGAAAGAGACTTGACCACCTCCATGGATCGTGTAGGTTCGCGTACAGTGTCACCGGTCGCTGGCCACCACCCCGTCAGCAAACGAACGCAAGCCAGGCCCAACTCAAATCCACCTTCTGTTTCGAAAACACGACCAACTGCGTCATACTCTTCCGCTCTGCCGCACCTCTGATTCAAGATGTTCAATACTACCAACACAATCATGAACAGCCGAACAGCCCTGTACGCTGCGTCGCCCTCTGCGATACCACTAAACGCCCCTGCGAATCGACGTGTTGGACGGGAATGTGCTCCTGGTACGTATTGATCGCGAGCGTAAACAGCACGCGCAAGGGGCCATGCTGTCGACGTAGTGTTGCCAGATGGGGAAACTTTTGTGCGGCAGTTTGGTGTGTCGTCCTGCAAGTACAGCGAAATCGATGTGGAGATGTCGACGAGGGTACTGAGTGGGGTGTCGATGCGCTGAGCAAGAAGCGATATACAGGCGACGCACCTCGTCGAAAGAAGAGTATTTCTTGATGGGTGGAAGAAATGCAAACGGTGACCAGAGTATGTCCTGTATCTCACAGCAAGTGAATGGCTTGGGGCTGTCATTTGCACTGCATGCCAAAAAGTCCGTGGTCGTCGTTCGTTCATTCAACCCATGGATGACGGTGATGCATGCGGAATGTTCACTCTAGGTACTACAGTACAATAAGCCCAAATTTGCCTCCCCTGTCGACGACGAGGTTGAACTCTCCGGCGCGATCACGTCTGAGAAGTTCTCATTGCCTCTCGGAAGGCAAGAGCAGCTCGTCTATCTGCCTCTCCAGAATTCCTATGAAAGACGGAAGAGAATTGTCCCCGAGAGACGCGACGAGCCCAAACGACGTTTCCTGAGTGCTCAAACGAGGGACAGTTTTCGACACACCTGGGGATGGCGCGTGGAGTAACGCACGCATTGCAGCGGAATCTGTGTTGTCGAACTGGACACCGCCGATCCCTCGATATCCATACCTGTGCGGGATGAAGAGGTAGTCGCAAGCGGCTTTGAGCGTCATGCGAATGTGACGAAAGTCAGGCTCGTTGACGTAGGAGGGTGTCAGGTTGGTGATCATCCGAACCACTACATGCGAGGACGGCAGGTTCTGGGGGATCATCTGCCCGTTGTGTGGGTGGATGCATGCTCGACATCATGGGAAGAACGATGAGATTGGATGGCGGACGGGAAGGAGCTACTGCAGATGGGGTTGGATGTGTCGTCTATGGGTGGGAATGTGTAGGAGAGACACCCCACCCTCGTCCCGGACCCACGACTCACGTCCAAGTTTTTGGCCTGACCCGCATGCTTTGAGCTTGGCCACGATGGTCTCTTGCGGCTTGGTGATGTGGTCGCCCATGCACTCGTGTATGTGGTGGGGAGCAGAGGAGGCCACCAGTATAACCATCGTGATCGGGATTCGAGATGTTCCTGGGCTGACTAGATCAAGTCTTTGACGCTAATGTGGTTGTGACTTTTGAATCTAATCAGTCCGGTTCGGTTAAAAGGACGAGCTCACAAGGTCGGGCTTCAGTTCAATTACATCAAAACCAATACTACCAGCGTGCGGCAGGCCCATTTGAGAAAGGCTGGCTGAAGACGAGTAAAGTGTGTACATATGTACAGAGTCCGACTCGATTTGACATTTCCCCGAAATGAAGGTTATCTTCAACCACGCCAAGGACACCGACAGATACATTCCGATTCTCACAGTGATCATGTCTCGCAGGCCCGTGAATGGACCAGATCACCTCTGAATTCACCAACGTGGGCTACAGTCATTTCTCGCTGGTACCAAGGATATTATTGCGAAAAAAAAGCATTTTTATGGGCAGGTTTTGACGCAGGTTTTACCAACGTGGACGCACCTCTCGGTCGAGAGATTGGCCACCTCCGTAGAGCAGCTGCTGCGGTCAGGTCTCTTTTGAACGTTCAGAATCCGGACCCACTGGGGCTTGGAGAACTTCATAGCATATCTTCTATTCTCTCAGCCATACGGTTCCCCGAAACTGCGCCCCGCGACCTTGAAGCTGGACAACCTTGGCTTTGACGGTCCAGCGATCACCGAAAATGCTGAGTCAGGGACGGGGACAGAACCACACAAAGGGAGACAGCAGAGGACGCCGCCAAACAGAAAGCGAGACCAGCCCTGCCCAGCGCACAGCTCGGGGCCCTTGGGTGAGATACTGATTACCCATTGGTGCGATCATCCCGCAACTACAAACATGCTTCTCATGGCTGCCGTAGCGTTACCAACGACTTGAGTATCATGCGTACTTATCGTATCGGTGAAACACAAGTTTCCGACTTTGTCTATACTCCGCGCTACCCATGGTTTCTTCACGATTGCAATTCGGGTATACCGTGTTCTCACTCTACTGGCGGAAGCGCGACCCCGTGATCTACATATATCAGGCCGAATGCTTGTCAGAGGCGGCGCCATTTATAGAGCGTGGTTCGTCACTGGAACATGGCAGTAACTTTCTGGTCCACAGGGAAGGACTCGCCACCTGATCTTGGAGTAGTGAGGCCAATGGATGTTCATGTGGCCTCCTGTACAAGATGCCTCCCCGAATGATCCTAATGAAGAAACACCGCACTCGGATCCAACCCCTCCTACCATATGGCAATGGTATGTTCTCTTGGCACTGATCGTCTGCTCCGGGACAATATTGCGTTGTCGTTTGCAAAGGTCTTATGGGATCTTCACATTGTTCCTGTTTTCCATGAGGTGAACGGACCGATATCAGCTCGGGCTGTGGTATTTAATGCCCTGCGACCAACAGGTACACTTGCAGGTCGCTGGTACCTTCCCCTTACTCTTCTTTCGGTGCCATGGTCTTCTTTCGCTCCGGTGTGACCGCATCCGTGGTTTTATTTTCTTTGTTTGGATCGCTCTATGCTGTTCCGTTAGCGGAAAAACTTAAGCATCTCAGTCCCTTTGCTCGCGATTTCTTAAAGAGATCTACACCAGCTGCGCCTCACTTTGTGGCCTACAATGACAGGTGGCTTAACCCATTGCCAAGCTCGTCGGACCTCGAGGTAAGCGAGAAGTGTATGTTTCCCCGCCGACTTTTCTAATCGCCGGCGCTCACACACAAGGGATTCAACGTTTTGCAAGTGCTTATCGGATGGTGTTTTGTGACGCGACTAACGAAGTTGTAGTGCCCTCACTTTTTTGTTGGCCTCGGGTTCAGTCGACGAGGCCGAGAATTGGCAGGAACTGACACCCAGTCAGCGTACCTCCTACCTGTCAGAGTATAATGCCGCTGGAATCTCGCTGGTCGTCTCTGCCTTCGGGTCCACCGAGACGCCGACGTCGTCAGGGTATGATGCTGTGACCACAGCAAACACCATGGCTGCCTGGGTGACCACATACGGGGTCCAGGGCATTGACGTCGACTATGAGGTGCTGCATAACCTTTTTGTTTTTCCTCAGGGATGTGGCAGTAACTTATGAGCGCGTCGTGGGTTAGGACTTCACTGCGTTTAACGGTGGAGGAGGTTCTGCGGAGACGTGGCTCATTAGCTTCACCCAACAGCTTCGCACGCAGCTCCCCCAGGGAGAATATATTCTTACTCATGCCCGTGAATCGTTTCTCATTGTATCTAGTCCGATAAGGTCTGACGTGTACCTCGTAGCCGTCGCACCATGGTGGGTGCAATCGCAAGATTGGCAAACGACTTAATGATCGGTGGGCTGAATTGAATCAAGGTTCTCTCCCACTATGTGGAGCGGAGGAGGATACCTCGCGATCGACAGCAGCGTAGGATCTTTGATTGACTGGGTGAGTAAACATGATTCCATATTCTGTGCGTTTGACTGATCGCTTGCCAAGTACAATGTCCAAGTATGTTTTGTGACGCATTTCATGGACGATGACTGACTGCTCAATCAATCAACCAAATAACTCAGTTCTACAATCGTGAGCAATCGAATCAAATGATACTGAACTTGAGATACTGAGAGTCTCTTTCGCTCGATCAACAGAAGGAGCCACGGAGTACACCACATGCGCTAACCTCTTGACGGCCTCTTCGTCGACGTGGCCTGAAACTGCCCTCTTCCAGATCTCCGCCAACGGGGTCTCTCTCGACAAACTCGTGATCGGCAAACCAGGGACGACCAAGGACGCAAAGAGGGGATACATAGACCCCTCGACGCTCGCATCGTGTGTCTCCGAGGCTGCTGCCCAGGGATGGAGTAAGTCCCCCAGCCCCCTTTTACTGTAGCTCAAGAGAGTACACGAACTGACGGCAACGACGTATCAGATGCCGGGGTTATGGTGTGGCAGGTACGTCCTGTTGTGTTTGCATTTCTTGTTCCCGAGACGTGCTCAACGTTGGATTTTGGTGCGCATATAGTATCCTGACGCGACGTCGACGTGGATTACGACCGTCCGAGGGAATACGTGGCCTGTCTCTGCTTCCCCAGCGGCGACGACGATCTCGCCGGGAAGCTCGACGACCACTGCCTCGGCGTAAAGTGTGTAGTGGTATTGGGGAGCGGGCGCGGCGTCAGTTCCATTCTGGATGTAACAAGAGACTTAATTCAAGTGGGTTGTCGATGGATAGCCATCGACGAGACTCTGGTCGTGAGGCTCGCGAACGTAAACCGTTAACCGAGGTTGCAGGAAAAGACGTCGACTCGTCGACTGCGCGTCGGGCAGCCCGACAGAATGAAAGAAGCAATTTCAGCTTCGTGGTTCATCGGACTTGGCCACCCTTGAAATCTGGATCCTTGTCCCATATGGGTCTTCCATCGACCTGGTTACTTGGTGGCTACATTTTCCGAGGATTCGCAAGTTGGCATAAGCTTTCAAGTTAGCCATTAGATGTAACTGCATCGCAATGGCGACGAAGCCTGTCTCGGTGAGTAACTCGAATACGGCCTGGTCCACGAAAATCAACCAGAGATGTCAAAATAAATCTAGAAAGATATAGTCACTTACGATATCAAAGACAACGGGCTTCTGAAGAGGGTTACAAAAAAGGATTTGAGAAATTAACAGGGAGAAAGGGAAGGGTTGAAAGCTACGATAACACTCCACGATCATGTTCTCAAACATTCATCAAAGCAGTATACTAACTAGAAAGAGCGATACAACGCACATGCGCGGAACGGGTCTCGTAGTTGATGAAAGTCATTGCTTAAAGTACATCTAGTATGCGTACACAATTGGCCAGCTTATCCAATGTTCCCGGCGTGATCTCCTCTATCTGGGCAGTGATTAGACTCTCCACAGCAACCCTCTCGTATGCTGCTACATTTCCAAGGTTCGGTGTGAGCAACAATGCACCGAACCGTTGTCTCAGTCGAGCCATGAATCGGAGGGCTCGCGCCTGCTCGCCCGTCAGCGGTAGGGGCGCGAGGGCGCGAGTAGATGCCACATCTCCGGGGGCTGTGGTGAACCGTCTACTAAATGGCCGCCTGAGCCGCGCAACGAGCCGCGCCGTTCGTGTTCGCGGGACTGCCAACGCGACGTCGGAAGGGCCAGGGGGCGGCGCCAACTCGCCAACCAGAGAAGGCTGGTCGTCTGCATTCTCCTCAGGTATGGTATTTGTTACACTTCCGACAGGCTGTCGATCGACGAGATAGTCGATCCAAGGGTGAATGAGATATAGAGAATCCAGTTGAGAGAGATCCTCTTTTGTCTTGATCTCCACGGTCCCGAGTGCAGCTGTCTGTGCATGGAAAACACGTTCCGACCCGCTCTGAGAAGCCAATAGAGACTCGAGTTTGAAAATGATGCATGGAAGCTTCATTCGTTTGCCGGCGAACGATGGTACAGGGAGCTCATTGACTTGGTCATATAAATTCATAACCAAGGTGAGATCGAGCGAAGCATGCAATGCAGCAGTCCTCATGTCCATTTCAGAAACCCCAACGGCCGGCGGAATGTGCGATGCGGGAAACTGGTTGAATACAGCGATATTGGCAGGGAAGCAACTGTTGAACCCGCCGGATTTCCCTATCCATGCAAGGATGCTCGTGTCACCTGAGCCCATAAGAAGCTGTGCTAGTAGTCGCCCGAGCGACTTGTCCCCCTCGCCATACACGACTGGCAAGGAAATAGAGAATATTCCAAGCAACGAGTAGGCTGCATCCTCTTCCCGTGTCGTTTGGCGCGTGGAAGCCAGGCGGAGCTTCTGGCGTATGTTGTCCAAACCTGGTTGGAGCCCCGTCCAGGATCGTGCCAAGACACCAGTTGCTTCCTCCATCTCTGAGATAATCTTGGGTGACTCCTTGTGGTTGGGAATATCGAGGTTCAGGTATGGAGTCCAGTCCTCAGTGTAGAATCGGACCACCTTGGAGGCATGATATTCCTGGAATGTCCAGGCCCGAGTGTTCCAGATGCTCCTCACCAGATCGTCGGGCCGCGACGGAGAGCGAACGCCACGAAGGAAAACGATTGTCACAGAAGAACCCTGGTACCACTTGAACATAGAAACCAGGGCTTCTTGGAGCACGGCGTGATCTGCTTTGTTGATACAGCATGTATCGCTCCATGCCCAGTGGAACCCGGCATCCCGCACGATCTTGCAGAACATTCGCAGCTTGTCGTGAGTGGGAGACGTCTCGAGATCGTACACGATGATGTGTATGACCTTTTCGAACAGAGGTTCATTGTCTTCCCACTTGTGCGAAAATGTGGCATAACGATAATACTCCGCAACCTCTTGTTCAATACGGGCGCGGTCAATGTGCATGGTCATGGAGGAGACCAACTCCCCAAATATTCGTTGTGATTTGAATGACGATGCCTGCTTAGACTTGTCGAGAAGATGACCAGAGTCGGTGTTAATGAGCACTAGCGGGGATTCACGAATGGCATCCTCAACGACCGCCTGAATCGTTGCTTTCGTCTGCGCTGGGTTGACGTACTGGCGAGAACGCTCTACGAGACAATATTAACAGATAAACACCAGCACGATATCGCTACCCTCACCACGGATGTCTGGGTCAGAAGACTGCGACATCTTCGAGAGCATTTCCTCGAATGCATCTATTGCATTCTCATAGTCTTCTGCCTTGTGTAGAGCCGCATGCTTCCTCTCGTACCCCGATGGGGACAACGGATCGAGCATGATGACCTAATGATGCCATTGACAACAACCAACTTGCGCAAGACAGACGGAACGCACCTCGTCCGCATCATTCAATGCGTCCTCTGACAAGCCTTCGGCTAAGTACGCATTGCTTCGCTTGATTAAGAGACCTTGTGGTGTGGCCGGATCAAGGGACAGCGCCACTGAATACCAGGAGATTGCTTCATCGTATTGCTGAGTGTTCACGCTATCCCCAAGATCCTCTAGCTTCCCGCAACAACGAGATTTGAAGTCTAACACGGGACCGTCACTTGGATGCCACCTGCTTCGAGGCACAATCACTCACCGAGAACCCATTCCGCATTCGTACCTCGTCTCTCCCACCCGACTTCATTTTTCATGCTATGGAAGCACTCGGTCGCGTCCCTTACGCGGTCGACAGTTTCGAGACGTTCACACAAGATCCGATATATCATGAATCTTGGAACCTTGAACTTGAAGTCAAAATGTTAGCTTCACAATACACCCGATGGAGGTATACACTTACTCCGCTAGCACTGGTCAAGGCACTCCTCCACGATCCATTCGTCAGTTTAACTTTTGCCCACTCCATCAATACGCTCTCATATCTCCATGGGGACAGTGGAATCAGTGATATCACCTAATGATTTTGCGTCGACAAGATCAGACCTGCACAAGACAGAATCGACGTACACGAGTGGTATCGTCTAGCGCGTCCTCCCAGAACTCCTTTGCCACGTATACCTTGCTTCGCTTGACAAGAATCTCTTGTGGCGCGGCGAGATTGAGGGACAATGCAGCTGAATATCGAGCAATCGCACCGTCGTACCGTCGGGCGTCCACTGCTGCATCCCCGAGGTGTTCCAACTTCTCAGCGCAGCGCTGCTTGAAGTCTAAAGGAGATTAGTCACATAAACACCGCTTGCAGCGATATGCGTGACCGCTCACCCACAACCCATTTCACTTGCTCATCATGCATAGTTGTCTTAATCTGGTTGAAACAATCAATTGCGTCCATCAGGCGGTTGGTAATTTCGAGATATTCGCAGATAGCCCGATAAACCGCGAATCTCAGGCCCGTAAACTCAAGTCGGGAGTGTCAGGATGGTGGGGTATACCAAAGCAAAGGATATACTCACACTGAGAGAAGCAACCAAGGCATCCTTCCACTCGCCACTGGCTAACGTTGATTTCACCCATTCTTTCAAGAGCGGTGAAGGGGTTGTTGAATTGATGTTCGCGTGAACCATCGTCGTTTCATCATGTGGGGCTACGATCCAGGCTGCGTCACGGTTGCTCTCGGGGGTGGAGAGGCATCGGTGGGTGAAATCTGCGGAGAATTAATGAATGCTCGGTAACCAAACTAATGCACGGTAAACTCACCAGAAACCCACTTGGTGATGGGTCTGCTTACATAGACTGCTCCGTCAAAGGTATTTACCATGTTGAGAAGAGATTCGCCTCCTTCCTTCGCGCGACCTGCTGCAAGCAGGGCCTCACAAAGACGCTGTCGAATTGTGATGCCGAGATCATCAAAACACCATCCAGATATCTGAAAAAGGTGGTGTCTAATTTCGATACATTCGGAGAGTGTTGAAACGAAGCTTACCAGCGAGATGATGGAAAGTTGTCGACTTGTGTGACGCCGCATTTGGGTTCGTGCGTGCTCAAACAGTTGTATCGCGCCGTTGTAATCCCTGCTGTCCATGTGCGAGTTTCCAAGGGAAAGGTACATATATGCCTGCTGGAAATATCAGTGGTGACGTTGCCGTGCATTAGCACGTCAGGCACGCGCCTGGACCACATAGCATATGGAGTTGAAGGGAAGTGTAGCAATGAGGTCGTCTAAGCGGGATATCGCGTCATCGCGCTCTCCGGCCATGAACACGATGATAGCCTAAGCAATATGGGCAGCTGGGGCAACCGCATTCGAGTAGATGGGAGATGGGACACATACCTTGACGAGAAGGAGAAAGCTAACGTGAGTTGAATGGAAGTACTGGAACGCGATGTCGCATGCCCGATATCCCGCATGTATTTCCCCCTTACTGGCAAGTGCTACACTTTTTGCAATGTAACCGATGACAGAAGGCCGTATTCTGATGGACTTGTTGTGGATGAACGTCAGCGTCAATATATGTGAGTGCAGAGCGGTAGATACCATTTCGGCATCAACGATCGCAGAGTCCCAGTATCGTAAACGAGCTCGCACGAGGGCTCGACTGGCGAGTACATGATGCATTGAATTTTGGGCATTAGCGAATGCTTGCGTCAACAGTGCATCCGCGTTCGCGAGCTGGTCGTGGTTCCGCGAGTTGAGTGCAGCGTCGTCGATATAAATTTCCGGTTCCTGTAATGTGGTGGGTTGAGTATCACATGGAAATCAAGATGAAGCGGCAGTGATCCAACGATGCATAGTACTTACAGTGGTGCGGGGTAGGCTTTTGACGGTGATTTTTCCACCGGTTCCACCCATTGCGAGCAAGCGGGCGTCTGGAGAGAGTGCGATTGAACACACGTCTTCTGTGTGTTGGACGAAACCAAGCGGGGCGTATGACGATGTGTCCCAAAACGTGACGGTACAATCTGCAGAGCATGCGATGAATTCTCCATGCTGAGGTAGGACAATACACGAGGTGACCGTGGTATCGGGAGCCGGCCATTCCGAGATTGCTGAGCCGGTGGATGCTTCGACTTGCTTGATTTCACCCTCGGATACGACGAACAGCTGGTCAAATGACCAGACGAGACCGGTGTTGAAGTACGGATTGACGTCCATTTTGATGGCCACGAGCAAGCGGCCATCGTTGCTGTCGTAGACGCGAACAGACTGAGAAGTTGCGGTCGCGATTCGATCACCTTGCGGGGAGTATTTCGCTGCTATCACCACACCTTCGTGGTGGAGTGGACCGAGCACGTGCGTCCGAGTGGCGATATCCCAGACAGTGGCTGTGCGGTTGTCTGCAACAACGAGTCGAGTCGAGTCGGGTGAGAAATCGACTCCGTTGACGTCATCGTCATCCTCGTGCGAGAAGGCTTGTTTGTACGTGTTTGTGTCCCAGACAAACACCTCCCCCGACAATGTCCCTGCTCCGATCCAACTGCCATCCTTTGAGACAGCGAGACACAGCACATCCTGCGCTGTCATCGTTGCCATTTCTTTACCGTCTTTCACTCGCCACAGTCGAACACCCTCGATACCGCCGCTCACGAGATACTCGCCATTCGCTGAGAATGTCACAACCCTTAGTTTATTACCGACGTTGATTTCGGTCAGTGGGGGGTGGTCTTGTCCAATGGTCCCGGTCAGCATCTTGAACGCAACCCCATCTTGTCAGTACGTACCGCTCGTTGTGGACATGGTCATCAGTGGCGCAGTGTAGCAGAACAACGAAGAGAGTCAACGAACAAGCTGTGGTCCGCAATGCGCATGCCTTCTCTGCATTATATACACGCCGCCCTTGCTTGATATAGACCTGCACACACGCACCTGTCACCCCGTATTTTCGGCGCTTGTTTACTCCCCTAGCTATGGTCCCAACAAGGAGTCGTTTCTTCAAAACCATGCCAGTGGTTACGAACGACTATGTGCACGGCCGACAAGTTGTTACTCGACCCACGACTCGCCATACTTTATCATGGCACATATCTCTACTCGACAAATCTAAGAATAATACCTCATATCCCACACCATCAGGGACGACCCACCCTCTCACCCCCACACCGCCTTCGATAACCCCGCCTGGCTCGGCACCCGGTTTGGTGGGTTGGCTTTGTCCTCGGCTCGATCTTGTACATTTACTCGCCGCCGTGCGTGAGCTGTGGCGGCGGCTTGTTCATCCCGAACCAGGTGATCAAGGAGGGAGCATCATGTTTTGTTCGCCCCGGCGGCCGGAACACTGACGGTCCGATTTGTTCACGCTGGTGTATCTCAACATTCCAGTGTCATTCGTGTTTGTTTTACCAGTTATTACTCGTTTTCTAGTATCATAAACAAAACACTTTCCCTGTCCATTCCTTGGAATTGTCATCTCACAATTCAGACCAAGGTATCGGGAATGACTCAATACAGAGATTAACACATACTTGGATCTTTGTCGAGTGTATGACTCTCCCATGTGTGCAAGGACACTGCTTTCTTGTGTACGTAGGCGATGCGATATTAACAACAACGAGCCTACGCTCAATAGGATTACAACAGGGCTCGAGGAGTGGATGGGACGAGGGGGGGTCTCCAAGAACTACGAACACACTGAGTTCGCGCTCTAGCACGGCGGGTGGACGCAGTCTCGAACATGTGTCAAAGAAATGAATAGAATGCTAAAAGGACACAGGGGAAGCGAACAATGGTAACTGAGTGTTGTATCATCGATGGCAGTCGTTAAAGCACGTCCAGCATCCGTACGTTGCGTATCAACTCCTTCAACGGCGTGCCCTCCTGAACCTGGACAGTGATCAAACTCTCCGTAGCCACCCTCCTGTACTCTTCTACATTTTGGCGCGCCAGCGTGAACAACAGCGCACCAAATGGTTGCCAAAGTCGAGGAACGAACCGCAGTGCTTCCTTTTGCCTGTCTTCCAGTGACACGGATGTAGGGGGTAAGAGTGATGCCGTGTCTCGAGTTGGAGGTGTGGCAAGCCATGCACCAAACTGCTGACCAAAGCGAGCAGCGAAGAAGACTGGTCGTTTGTGTTCTTAAGAATCGTCTCAATGATACTTCCAACAGGCTGTCGGTCAAGTAGGAAGTCAATCCAGGGATGAACAAGAATCAGAGAATCCGATCGTGAGAGATCATTCGTAGTCTGGATCTCTACAATCCCGAGGGCGTCCGCCTTTGCGCGAAACACAGGTCCCGACGCCGATACACGTCCGAGCCTAAAAGTAAGGCATGGAAGCTTCATCCGTTGCCCAGCGAACGATGGTACGGGGAGCTCATTGAGGCGGTCGTACAACTTCATGACCGAGCCGAGATTGAGTGAAGCGCGCAATCCGGTGACGATCACGTCCATTTCGGTAAATGTGAAGGTCGGCGGAATATGGGTTGTTGGCAACTTGTTGAACACGATGATATTGGCAGGGAGGCAGCTGTTGAAGATGCTAGATCTCCCTGTCCACGCAAGGATGCTTGTGTCTCCCGAGCTCGTGAGCAGCTGTGCCAATAGTCGCCCGAGCGCTTTGTCCCTTTCACCATATACGATCGGCATGGAGACGGGAAATATTCCAAGTAATGAGTATGCTGCATCCTCGACACGGGTCGTCTGTCGTCGTGAAGCTAGACACAGCTTTTCCCGTATATCATCCAAGCCCGGTCGAAGTGCCGTCAAAGCTCGGGCTGAAACACGAGTTACTTCTTCCATCTCCAAGATGATCTCGGGCGACTCCTTGTGGTTGGGAATGTCGAGGTTCATGTACAGCGTCCTGTCTTCGTTGTAGAATCGGACCACTTTGGAGGCATGGTACTCCTGAAATGTCCAGGCCCGAGTGTTCCATATGCTCCTCATCAGATCACCGTGCTGCGACGGAGACCGAACACCACGCAAGAGGACGATTATCACCGCGGAACCCTGATACCACTTGAACATGGCAACCAGGGCTTGGAGTACGACGTGATCTGCTTTGTTGATACAGCATGTATCACTCCATGCCCAATGCAACCCGGCGTCTCGCACGATCTTGCAAAGCATTCGCAGCTTCTTGTGCGTAGGATATTCCTCGAGATCATACACCACAATGCGTATGACTTTGTCTTTGTCAAATAGGGGTTCGTTGTCTTCCCACTTGTGCAAAAACATGGCATAACGATAGAACTGCGTAACCTCATGCTTGATCCAGGCATGGTCGATCCGAGTCGTCATGGAGGACACCAACTCGTTGAAGATTGGGAGTGATTCGAATGCGGCAGCTTGTTCTGATTTGTCAAGAAGGTGGCCAGAGATGGTATTAACGAGCACACGTGGCATGTCATGAATGACATTCTGAACAGCCTCGCGGATCGTCGCTTTCGTCTCTTCTGGATTTGCATACTGGCGATGGCGCTTTGAAAGGCAAGGTCAGTAGATAAACATCAACGCCCTCACCACGGATACCTGGGTCGGATGACTCCAGCATCCGTAAGAACATTGCCTCGAATGCGTACGTTGCATTCTCATAGTCTTCTGCCTTGTGTAGAGCCGCATGCTTCCTCTCGTACCCCCATGGGGACGATGGATCGAGTATGATGACCTAATGATGCCATTGACAACAACCAACTTGCGCAAGTCAGACAGGACGCACCTCGTTTGCATCATTTAATGCGTCCTCTAACAAGCCTTTGGCTAAGTACGCCTTGCTTCGCATGATTAAAAGACCTTGTGGTGCGGCCGGATCGAGGGACAGTGCCACAACCGAATGCCGCTTTTCGGCTGCGTTTCGAGCGAGGATTCGCCAGAAAGTATCCAGCTTCAAGTTGGCCGTTCGACGCAACTGCATCGCCGCAGCGGTAAGCCCGTCTTGCACCTTGATCAACTATCAAGAGGGTCGAGCAAAATGACGCGTTAAAAAAATTAATCTGCGAAGATACAGTTACGGTATTGACAAGAGCTTACAAGTAAAATTAAAAGAGATCTCGAGAAATGGATGGAACCTCCGTGAACTACGACAACACTGCGAGTATTGTATCATGGATGACAGTCGTTAAAGCACATCCAGCATCCGTACGTTGCGTACCAACTCCTTCAGCGGCGTGTCCTCTTGAACCTGGACGGTGATCATACTCTCCGCAGCCACCCTCCTGTACTCTACCACATTTTGGCGCGTCGGTGTGAACAACAGTGCACCGAATGGTTGTCTCAGTCGAGCAATGAGCCGCAGTGCTTGCTTCTGTCTGTCTTCCGCTGATACGGATGAAGGGGACAACAGAGATGCCGTGTCTCGAGGTGTGGCGAGTCGTGGATCAAATTGCCGACCAAAGCGAGCAATGAAACCCGATGCTCGCGTTTGGTTGGCCACTGATGTGATATTGGCAGGGCCAGAGAGCGATGGGGAATGCTCCAGCGAAGAAGGCTGGTCGTTTGTGTTCTCAGAAATCGTCTCAATGATACTTCCAACTGGATGTCGGTCAAGCAGGAAGTCGATCCAGGGATGGACAAGAATCAGAGAATCCAACCGAGAGAGATCTTCCGTAGTTCGAATCTCTATAATCCCGAGAGCATCTGCCTTTGCGCGGAACACAGGTCCCGACACCGATACGCGTCCGAGCCTAAAAGTGAGGCACGGCAGCCTCATCCGTTGTCCAGCGAACGATGGTACAGGGAGTTCATTGAGGCGGTCATGCAACTTCATGATCGAGCTAAGATTGAGCGAAGCGCGCAATCCGGTAGTGATCATATCCATGTCAGCAGGTGTGATGGTCGGCGGAATATGGGTTGTCGGCAACTTGTTGAACACGGCGATATTGGTAGGGAGGCAGCTGTTGAAACTGCCAGATCTCCCTGTCCACGCAAGGATGTTTGTATCTCCCGAGCTTGTGAGCAGTTGTGCTAATAGCCGCCCGAGCGCCTGATCCCCCTCACCATATACGATCGGCATGGAGACAGAAAATATCCCAAGTAACGAGTACGCTGCATCTTCAACAAGAGTCGTCTGTCGTCGTGAAGCTAGACACAACTTTTCCCGTATGTCATCTGATCCTGGTCGGAGTGCCATCAAGGCTCGTGCCGAGACACCAGTTGCTTCTTCCATCTCCGAGATGATCTCTGGCGACTCCTTATGATTAGGAATATCGAGGTTCATGTATAGTGTCCAGTCTTCATTGTAGAATCGGACTACCTTGGAGGCATGATACTCCTGGAATGTCCACGCACGGGTGTTCCAAATATTCTTCACCAGATCACCGCGCCGCGATGGAGAGCGAACGCCGCGGAGGAGGACAATCGTCACCGAAGAACCCTGATACCATTTGAACATGGCTACTAGGGCTTCTTGGAGTATGAAGTGATCTGCTTTATTGATACAGCACGTATCACTCCATGCCCAATGCAACCCGGCGTCTCGCACGATCTTGCAAAACATTCGCAGCTTGTCGTGGGTAGGGTATTCCTCGAGGTCATACACGACAATGCGTATAACCTTGTCGAACAGGGGTTCGTTGTCTTCCCACTTGTGCGAAAACATGGCATAGCGATAGTACTGCGTAACTTCATGGTCGATCCGGGCATGGTCGATTTGGGTCGTCATGGAGGACACCAACTCTCGGAAGACTGGGATTAATTCGAACGCGGTAGCTTGTTGTGACTTGTTGAGAAGGCGGCCAGAGATAGTGTGAATGAGCACACGTGGCATGTCATGAATGGCATCCTGAACAGCCTCACGGATCGTCGCTTTCGTTTCTTGTGGATTTACGTACTGGTGATGACGTTCTGAGAGGGAAGGTCAGTAGATAAACATCAGCACGATGTCGACGCCCTCACCGCGAATGTCTAGATCAGGTGACTCCAACATTCGCGAGAACATTGCCTGGAATGCATCTATTGCATTCTCATAGTCTCCTGCCTTGTGCAGAGCCGCATGCTTCCTCTCGTAGCCCCATGGAGACGATGGATCGAGCATGATCACCTAATCACGATGTTGTTGACAAAGCTAACTAGCCTGGCTCAAACAAGACACACCTTGTTTGCATCATTTAATGCATCCTCCCATAGACCCTTGGCTAGGTACGCCTTGTTTCGCTTGATTAGGAGATCTTGTGGTGCTGCTGGATCAAGGGACAGTACGGCCGAATACTGGGAGATGGCATCATCATGCCGTTCAGCACTCATTGCAGTATCCCCCAGATGCTCTAGCTTCTTCGAGCAACGACGTTTGAAGTCTAACATGCAGTGGTCACAAATGGTGATATCCACATGGTATGCGAGACTGCTCACCTATAATCCATTTCGCCTGCTCATCATGCGTAGTTGTCTCTCCTGCCAACTCGCCGTTCATTCGGTGGAAACACTCGATTGCGTCCTCCATGTGGTTGACGATTTCGAGATATTCACAAATAGCCCGATAAATCGTGAGTTTCGGGGCCATAAACTCCAAACGAGGGTGTCAGGCCGGCAGCGTATATCAGAACGAAAGTAAAATACTCACATCGACAGCGGCAAGTAAGGCGTCCTTCCACCCACCACCCGCTAATGTTGATTTAACCCACTCTCTCAAGAGTGGTGCAGGGGCTGTTAGATTGACGTTTGCATGAAGCATCGCCGCTTCATCGTGTGGTGCTGTCATCAACGCTGCGTCACTGTTGCTCTCGAAAGTGGAGAGACATTGGTGGGTGAAATCTGCGGAGAATTATGGCATGCATGGCGACCAAACCAGGGGAGAATAAACTCACTGGAAACCCACTTGGTGATGGGTTTACTTGCATAGACTGCTCCGTCAAAGATATCTACCATGTTGAGAACGGAATTGCCTGCTTCCCTCGCACGACCTGCAGCAAACAGGGCCTCACAAAGGCGCTGTTGAATCGTGATGCCGAGATTATCGAAGCTCCATCCGGATATCTGTGAACGACGGTGACCGATTTCAATACATCTCAGGATTGTTGAAACGAAACTTACTAGTGAGATGACGAAACCTTGTCGACTGATGCGATCCCATGTTTGGGTGCGTGCACGCTCAAACAACTGTATCGCGCTTTTGTAATCGCCGCTTTCCATGCGCGAGTTTCCGAGGAGGAGGTACATGTATGCCTGATGAAAATATCAGAGGTGACATTGCCATGTTAGCACGCCATGCACGCGCCTGAACCATATAGGATATTGAGTGGAAAGGAAGTGTAGCAATGAGGTCGTCTAAGCGGGATATCGCATCGTCGTGCTCTCCGGCCATAAACACGATGATAGCCTAAGCAATATGGGCAGCTGGGGTAACCGCATTCGAGTAGATGGGATACACACCTTGATGAGAAGGAGAAATGTAACATGAGTTGAATGGCAGTGCTCGAACGCGATGTCGCACGCCCGATACGCTTCGTGTCCTTTCCCGTTTCCAACAAGGGCTACACTCTTTGCAATGCAGCCAAGGACAGAGGGTTGTAATTTGATGGACTTGTTGCGGATGAATGTCAGCGTCAATGCATGTGAGCGCAGAGCGGCAAATACCTGTTCGGCATCAACGATCGCAGAGTCCCAGTATTGTAAACGAGCCCGCACGAGAGCTCGACTAGCGACTAAATGATGAAGTGAGTTTTGAGAATCAACGATCGCTTGTGTCAACAATCCATCTGCCTTCTCGAGTTGGCCGTGGTTCCACGAACGGAGTGCAGCGCCTCCGATATGGATTTCTGGTTCTTGGAATGTGTGGTGTAGGCGAGGCAATACGATTGAATTCTATGTGGAAATATGATCAAATCAAGGCGAAATGGCGATAATGTTATTCAGGCACGCCATAATCCAATAATACATGAGACTTACAGTGATGCGGGGTAGACTTTTGGTGCTTATCTTCCCGTTCTGTCCACCAATTGCGAGAACCCTGCCATCTGGAGAGAGTGCGATTGAACATATAACATCGGTGTGTTGAATGAAACCACGTGGTGTGTGTGTCAACGCGTCCCAAACTGTGACGCTACGATTCGTAGAGAATGCTATAAATTCCCCGTCTTGCGGTAAGGTAATGCACGAGAGCCCGTCAGTGTTGGGAACTGGCCACTCCGAGAATGTTGAGCCAGTGGATGTTTCGACTTGTTTGATTTTACCGCCGGATAAGATGAAAAGTTGATCGTTTGACCAGAGGAGACCAGCGTTGTGCCACGGGGTTACTTTGACTTTGACGTCCACGAGCAAGCGGCCATCGCTGCTGTCATAGACTCGAACAGACTGAAAAGTAGCTGTCGCAATTCGATCACCTTGCGGCGAGTACTTGGCTGCTCTTACCCAACCCTCGTGGCGGAATGGACCGAGCACGCGTCTGCCAGTTGCGACGTCCCAGACGGTGGCTGTGCCCATACCCGATGCAACGACGAGTCGAGTCGAGTCGGGCGAGAAGTCGACTCCGTTGATGTAACCCTCACCGTTGGAGAAAACTTGTCTGTATGTCTTTGCATCCCAGACACACACCTCGCCCAAGGATGTCCCCGCCGCGATCCAACTACCATTCCTCGAGACAGCGAGACACAGGACACTTCCCGTCGTTGCCATTCTTGCCATTTGTTTGCCGTCTTCCACGCGCCATACTCGAATCCCCTCCTTACCGCCGCTCACGAGATAGTCGCCATTTACTGAGAAGGTCACCGCCCTTACTTCGTGCCCGACGTAGATTTCGATGGGCAGATAGTGGTCTTGTCCAGGGGTCAGTGCTCAGCATCAACACACTGGCAGATCCATCTGGTCAGTACGCACCGTTCGTTGTAGACATGTCATCAGCTACGCAATGTAGCAGGGTAATGGAGAGAGTCAACGAACAAGTTGTATGGTCCGCACGCCTTCTTCGCGTTGTATACACGTTGCCCTTCCTTCATATAGACCTGCACACACGCGCTCTATCACCCCCAGATTAGCCCTAGCTGTGTTCTCCATGATGTGACATCATTCCTTCATGCCAGTGGATACGAACAACTATCTGCATGGCTGATGAGTTGTCGCTCGTTCTCCGACAAGGTATATATCTACTCGACGAATATAACAATAGTGCCTTGTATCCCACATAACATCATGTGGGCCATATATTGGAACCGTCGCCCCACGAACCGTTGACTTAGAAGCATCGAGAATAACAAGATACAGAGATCAACATACTTGCATCTTCATCGACCGTATGATCTCATGCGCTAAAGGACAACGTGCTTTCCCGTATACGTAGGCGTACGCCACGATCAGTCGACCATTCGAACCGCACCCACTCGAGCGTTCCCGCGATCGTCATGTTGGCTGAAAGGGAGAATTAACGTTTTTCAGCCACCCGATGTTCAAAAACGATCGAAAGAAACAAAAACAAATCGCAAACTCACCTTCCTGCCCGACATTGAACGGAAACGTCTTGTATGGCCGCGACCCCATCTCCCCCTGCCTCGGGGGCCGCCCGGGATGTAACAACGCACTCGCCAAACTCGCGCCGACCTTCCATACCCTCACCATGCCCTCTTCCAGCGAGACTGTCACCAGCCGTCGGCCGTCGGGGGAAAACGCACATGCAGCCGGGCGGTGGGTGTGGCCCTCGAGGACGTACAGCTGCGTGGCAGATTTGAGGTCGTACATGATGAAGGCCCCCTCGGCCGTGCCGACAACGAGACGTTGAGTTGGAGTGTGAAAGTCGACAGTGGGGAAGCTATCCGAGAGGGGGAGTCGGGGTTAGTTTGTGGGTAGGTGGGTGGAATGAATGAAAAGAGAGATGGGTGGACATGAACATGGGGAGGGAGGCACGTACGTTTTGACCACATGTCCAATGATTTCCGTCGCAGTGTCGAGCACGGCATCTCGGCTCGACGTCGAGTTGGGATCGAGAGACTTAACCACCGCCTCCATCAACCGCGGGAGGTTCGGGTACAGTATCAGCGGTCGCTGGTCGACATCTCATCAACAAGCGCGCGCACGCGAACGCAAGCCCAAACACACCTTGCGTATCATAAACGCCACCAACTGCATCACGCTCTTTCGTTCTGCCACCGACCTCGGATTCAAGATATCCAAAGTCAACACCGTCATAAACAACACCGTATGCTGCACCGCGATCTGCAACACCGCCGAACGCGCCTGCGGACCGACGTTTTGGACAGAAATGTGCTCCTTGCGCATGTTGGTCGCGAGCGCAAACAGCGCGCGCAAGAGGGCCATGCTGTCGACGTAGTGTTGCCAGATGTGGAAACCTTTGGCGCAAAGGTCGATGGCGAGGGCCCGGTGGTTCGAGGTGTCGTCCTGCAAGTACAGCGAAACCGATTTAGAGATGTCGACGAGGGCACTGGGTGGGGGTGTTGATATACTAAGCGAGAACGGATAGGGAAGCCACGTACCTCGTCGAAAGGAGACTGTATTTCTCGATGGCCATGTACCCGCAAACAAACAACGCGAGTCCGGACTGCGTTGAATCTTGATCGGCAGAAGGCTGTAGACACGGCACTTGGGGGATCGAGTCAGTACGACACGTGTGGAAACACCGACGGCAGGACGCGCCACTGACGGTGATGTTGCCAAGCGTCCACCAGCGCAGCACTTTCCTCGTCGGAAAGCTTCACTACGGCCGCGTCGAACAAGATCCTCGCCGCATGACGCAACTCGTCTGTACTCAAGCCTATCAGTGCACTGCGATGCCGCACACGCCAGGGAGGGGCATACTCGACGCATCCAACCATTGTCGAGCCAGATAAACGATATCCGGTGCTTTGAAATGAGGTCCAACGACAGACGGAAGCGAAGCGGCGTAAAACGTCATCACAGTCTGACAGTCGTCGCTGATGTCTATCGACAAACCGATCAAGTTCAGTGAGGCATTGGGGTGTGGACACCAACATACCCTCGTAAAGCGACATCGTCTTGAGAATCGCAATGATGGCGATCGCGCGTGACGCAGAGACGACTCCTGATACACACCACGCGTTCCTGACATTTTGATAGCTGTATAGGGTCGTTGCTTGACTGCTTCGGGGGTCTCAACACATGGACTCGGGTACACGGCGCAGAAGAAGGTAACTCACGAAACGTGTCCAACACCGCCAGCATTGAAAGTGATACCCAACTTGATTTCACACACTTCATCGATATCCGGACTCAGTCCAGGGGTCAACATGATCGACAGCAGAGCACGGAGATGCGTCAAGGGGGAGGAGTGGGTCACGGACGAGACCGCGGCGGCACTACCAGACGATTTCGCATCCACGGCGGTCGACTTCATGAAGCGCTCCAGCGCAATTGTGAACGTGCACACTCGCGGACAAGGTTGAGATACAGTCGCCCCCCATTCGAAAGTGTTGACTTACTCGAGTCCACAGTAACAGACACGTTGGCAAGGGTTGATATCGACGGACATATGCGCGTATCCCTACCGTCGATTGGTCTACGAAAAATGTTGGGAATTTATTTCATCCACAGCGACGAATGTGCAACAGACTTACAGCTCGGACCAATCCGAAGTACCGAGGGCGTCTCTAGCCTTTTCAGTGTCCGTCGCACGCCGAAACTCGCCCGTCCCAATGTCCCACAGTCTTGCAGAGCCGTCAACGTAGAGCACCATGAGCAAATCATGTTCCTCGCCACCACCATAATGGATGTTTGACAGAGGTGACGATGCGCCCGGTAAAACATACAACCTAAGCCAAAGTGTCATTGCCACCGAACAAGACGACGGCCAAGGTAGGCATACAATTCAAACCCGTCCACTGCAATGACTGCGATCGTACCATCCACGGATATGCACAATGCACATCCGCGTAGTGGACCCGCGTGCTCCTCTTGCTGTCGCACTTGAACAACATACAGCAACGGGACTACAAACTGGACGAAACTTGCGCAGAGTCTGAGGTTCCTGATTGAGGTATGAATGAGTCCTCCAGCCTCAAAGACGGCTGTATTCGTACTGTAGTGTCCATACAGTTATGCCACCGTCGTCTGATCCTCCAATAATGAAGCGGTCCCCTGTCCGTTCGTTGCGAATAAGGTGCAACGAGGAGATAGATGCAGGTATGGGGATGTTGGAAGTATTTTGAAACTGTAAAGCCTCCATTGGTTGTATGGAAGATGAGGAAGGAGGTGACTCTAAGGGCGGCTTTGGGGGGGGCGTTGCTAGCGTTGAGAAGGAGGCGCGCCGGAGGTGACCATCACCTGTAAGAACAACCATCAGACAAGGTTTGCAGAGAAGAACGGCAAAACCCACTGTAGCCAAATATAAGCGCGTTGAATTCTAGAGGGAGTACTGCAGTCAGAGTGGCATCAATCTCCTGGCGAGAGGCAGTCGTCAGTTGTGAGCGCCAAAGTTTATGATATATCCGATCTTGTGGTTCTGATGGTGAAAACAGGGATACCTCCTTGCAGCCCAAGGAGGTATGACGGAGTGTGACAACCTCATTCGTGGTACTGATGACAGAGCCTGTCCCAGGCGCCCCCAGGGAGATTGTCTGGATGGGCATTGGCCTAAATATCACAATAGTTCGTTTGGATACAAAACAATGATAAAAAGACCTACTGCAACCTGACATTTACCGAGTCACTTTGGTCTCCATTGGCATCCACCGGGATTAACTTGTACCACTGGGCGACGCTCTGCTACACTGAGTGAGCGTTACATACATCGTAGCATGGCGGCAAAACTAACCCCCAAAACCACAACCGTCTGGCTGTCGACGAATTGTGCCTCCAAGATCTTGCCAATAGCTTCCGGCTGGACTTGTGTGAAGAAACGATCAAACGCCCCTCCATCGGTTCGAAATTGAAAGATCTCCACGTAAAGTAGTCAGTTAGGAGCTATTCCAGTATGTGTTCCTGAACACACCATAACCTCAGCATCTGTCCAAGCAAGCCCAAGTACACCATCTCTTGCAACGACATATCGAGTGCAAAACCCTCCTAGCCTGCGAGAGGTTGATGAAAATACAGCTTCTCCAACATCTTGTTCTTGACCGAACCAAAGACGCGAAAAATCTGTATTGGGAGAAGGTAGATACTCAGACGTCATTCCGTCCGAATCTCTGGTGGCAATATTTTCAGTGCTTTTGTTGCTAAGAGCTTTGAACGGGTTGGGTATCGTCAAGGTCTTAGGCTCGTCAACCGAGCTCACGGAGGAAGACGCGACAGAGCGTGCACGCGCGCGAACCTCGAAGCGAGCGACAACAGAGAGCGGCCTGGAGATGACATGGCACTCGCTATTGATGTAAACAAAGGATAACGAGCCTGTGAGGAGAATGGGAGAAACGTAATGTTGGATAACGAAGGAACGTACCGTCTACTTCGTTGCGCACTATGTCGGAAGCCTCGGCGAAACCATCGACCTGCCAGTCGCCCAGCGGTTCAAGCCATGTAGGGTGGATGTTGTAAGAGTCCCCGACGTGAAGTTCAAATAATGAATAACGCGCATACTTCCCTACAAACTCGTCAGGTGAGTCAGGAAGGCCAAAAATCTCAGAGTAGGGAGGTCGATATGTGGCACAAGCCAAGATAAGACTGGCCTTCTGTGGAAAGCAAGTGAGAGAGGAAGCAAGACAGTCATTCTGAATGCGCACTTCCTCAATTTGAACTGACCTCAACCGCGTCCAACACGACGTGTCATTTTGTGACAGGGCAACCTTTCGACACCGAGAAGTTGCAACACATATGCCATCATAAGTGTCAAATACGGACAAGTCACTGAAGCATATATGAGTAACTTCCTGCATTCCATGAACATGCAAGCACACCCCGATTCCTGCAGAGACACCAGCATATCTGACCCTTCTGGAACAATCAGATCTGAAACTGCATGGGTTACACCGCAACGGGGCGGCAATATGTGAGCGACCAATGTAACGGACCCTTCCTCGGTCTTGTCACTCAGGGTAGGGAGGCGAGGTGAAGAGGGGGCAGAGAGCGACCAGGGAGTAAATATTGGCGAATTCGTAGCGGACAAAAGAGACTTTGGGTCATCGCGTCCCTTGTTTGATCCCGGACTAACCGGCGTCAGGGAAGAGGATGGGAGGAATGGGGAGGAAGGAAGTGGTGACGTTCGCTCGATGACCACTCCTTTCTCGAAACTCGGTAACAGTGTATCTACGATGCTCCGCTCGCGTGTTGATCTGTTGGCAGCGCTACTCTTTAGCAGACCCTTGAGCCGCTCGGACTCGTCTTCGAAGTCAACAAAACTCCTCGACGCCTGTACTTGTTCGCAAGACACTCCAGAAACCACGCGGGAACGAGCAGAGGGATTGATGAGGGCTTGATTCAAGGACAGAGACGAAGGGGACTGTAGGTAACCGGAGTGTCGACGGGAATGTGACTGTGACTTTGGAGAGGAAGGTGGAGAAGAAGCACGAGGTCCGGAATATGCGGTCGTGGTCGGCGTAGGAAAGCGTGTGCGAGGCAGGGACGGAGGGCTATTTTTCGAGGTGGGCTCACCAGGTAGAGGGGTTCCGAAGAGATATACCGATCCGAACTTCCCTCCGACCGCGACTCCGAGAGTCCCCGAGGATAGGTCTGAGCGCCAAGCAACCATGCTGGAACATTGTTCGTCAATAAAACTCTGCTCTGTCGCGTTCATCTGAGATCCTTGTTGCGCTGTCGGGTGCAGACAAATCGGAAGCGTCAATGGCACAAGCATGGTGGACAGCGTAGAACGAGAGCCAACGGGTGTCAGAGAAAGTCGGAATCAGATAATAACACCCTCTGTGAATGTTCGTGGCATGCGCTGGCCGAGAGCTATAGAGGTCCTGCTCATGTGGGAAGTGGGTTGGAAGTAACCAATTCTGGTAGGTGTTTGTTTGTTTCCAAGGCTGTTGCCAAACATCCACTTGCCTAATTCAGCCAATTACTTCTCATGGTGCAACCTGAGAGTTTTTTCACGTCGTGCATGCTTCGACATACCGCCAAGTCCAGTGTTTTCTATTATACGAGCGAAATGGTGTCACCGCTGAGTTCCGCGGGCTGCTGTCTTCAAATTCCAGACTCGGCCGGCATTCGGTAGCCAACGCGAGGATAGGCCACGACCAATGCCAGTTCGAGTCGATTCATGTTGCACAGCCAAGGAGCTTTTTCGTGCGATGCGTGAGTGGCCCTGCTGCGATACCATCGATTCAAATAATTGTAGGGCTCGGCTATTGCTTGGTTCGCCGGCATGCCCACTCAGCAACCTCGCCGTCGATGGCATCAGTTACAAATACCCCCCATGATCCACGGAACTTTGATTGGAGGAACTTTTCACCATTCGCGGCCTCGGATGGAATGCCACATCGATACCCGGTCAAAGGCTCAAAATTCCCACTCTCGACTCTCTCTAACCCCGCAGAGCGACTTGTGTCCGTCGCATCCCGGGACGAGCATGCCCTTGGGAAGCGTACTGGAATGGGTATTGCTCGGAATGCGGCTATCATGCTCTTTCAGGATCGATGTCTCGTGGTGGAACAATGATACACGACCTCCACACCCTCTCAGAAGTCCCATAGGGACAGTCAACTCCTTTGGCGTTCCGAGGGCATCTCAATAACATTCATTTGCCTTCATTCAGATATAACTGTTTCCTTGGGGTTTCACCTCAAGGTCGAACACGAAAGCTATTCAGATCAATCAAATGCACGGAGTCATTCACAGCACCTTTCCTCGCACCGGACAGCAAGGCCACACTTGTTCCGACTCGACGTGAGTCACCATACTTCCTCCTCCCTCAAACGATAACCTTCTCTACAAGTTCCTTCCGAACTGAAAGGCAATCCTGATTGTTCACATGTCAACCATGTGTATCGTCTTCTCTTCCCTTCAACCCGCGTGCAACAGCATGCGATTTTGCAATTTTACTGACCGCTCCTGCTCCATATATGCATGTTCAGCACGTAGTTCCAGCTCATCACGCACACATCAAATGCGATTCATGTGGCGCTGCGCTATGGACTTGCTGCGCTCCACCGCGCATGTGCGAGCTCCGGAGATTTACCCCACACGCAGTCGAGACCCCCAGTCTGCCTCTACCCGTGTATATGAATATCAGTGTCTGGTCATGCGGGCACCGTCCTATGAGCCACATTGGTTGTGGCGTAGCTCTTGCGCCACTTTTCGTGCAATCTAGCCTCCACAGGATCGTCTATTTCGTCCTCCTTCGACAGCGTGGACCCAGCCTTTGATGATTCATCAGGCACTGTTGGGTTCGCTGAGATCTCGCGCCACAGGGATCGGCTTAGTGCTTCCTTTGAACACAGTCCAGCCCAGGTGGCCATGCAGACATGTCCGAATCAGAGGGACCCGTACGCATCTGGTACCAGTGGCATTGTCTGTTTAATCTAGCCAAACACACTGTTATTCTAAGATGAAAGTGGCAGTGATACAAACGGAGAAACCCTTTAAATCTAGTTAAAAATTAAGTATCGTGTACTGTGGCATAGCCGGTACTTTTGGTGGAAGCAAGCAGCGCGAGTAGGTGGTATAACTTATCCCCAAATGAAAAGCCCAAAATTAACCCTGCCGAGATATAGTATGCACTATATATTACACGTCTTCCCCAACCAATGAATGCGCTCAGCGCAGATGTGATAATGGGGCTGCAACAAGGCGTTCATCTGCGATCGCGTGACTAACAACGGCGTGTGGATCGTCAGGTCTTGCGAGGTAAACCAAAATGACCAAACATACACTGGTTTGCCTCGCATGTTGCTGTCTTCGAACTGTGATCTGGGAGTCCTCGGCCAGCGCTGGGCTGGGCGAGCGTCGCACGTCATACGCCTTTGAAAGGATGATCAGCGCATGATGCACCACGAACACAAAGGTGAGACTCACGTTGAGTGCGGCGTGTACAGGTCCCTGTTGCTTTTGTTTCTGCAGTGCGTATTCCATCTGAAAGGAAAGTCAGCGCACGAACGCGTGTGGATGAAAGAAGCCTACCCTCGCTCTACTGTGAGCAGCTGCGTTATAGTGCATCATGTCGTGGGGCAGCGAGGACATGGTTGGAAGCGCGGCGAGCGAGTGCGTCATGGAAGGAAGCGAGACAAGGTTCTGTGGCGGGGAAGCGTTGGAAGAGCCAGAGGAAATCGACCTTTCAGATGGCACCATGGAGGATGAAGAGAACGTTCGTTGATACTGCATAGGGGGTCGGCCTTTGTTCGAGGGAACGTATTCGGTTTGGTACTCGGCTTAAATCATGTCGACTCAAGCGGCGCTCCTTGGCAAGAATCTGAGATGATGACGATTCGGTTGGGCGGATATTACCGAAGACGTGATGCTGGTTGACAGAAGATGAACGGGAATCTGGCATGATGACTCCCCGTGGTTTATCAGCGCAACCAATCAAGGGGTACGGGGAGAAGGCAGTGTCATCAGGCTTGCCTTGATTCTCCATAGATGGCTTGTCTCCGCCCCATTTTGGGATCCCAACACGTTTTTTGCAGCGCAGCACCCACATGTTTCGCAGTCACCCCTTGAATGCGACACCCCACGAGGTGAGCGCTAGATCCTGTGCAGGGGTGATGCATGATGCCCCACTCCTCGAGCTCCGTTTTTCATACATAATGACTCGAATACCGTGGAATATCTACGATACATTCTGGCGTCCAATCATCACCAACATGTTAGATCTACTACAGCATATAAAGTGGAGGTAGACGTACGAGGGCGCAAAACACACCTTGAATTGCATTGTTTCCGCATGCTACGTAAAGGCGCAGCTGAGAACGCTATTTGACTATCATCATTTGGCTTTCCAAAGTTCGTCGAACTGCGAATGCTGTCCACTCTCTGAGTGACAACTCCAATCATTTCCGTCGACGCCCCAAAGTGTTCGAGTGGCTCCTGCCCAAAAACAGACGCGTTCAATCAAAGGAGAG
Source organism: Boletus vinaceobasis (assembly GCA_038092335.1). Taxonomy (NCBI): domain Eukaryota; kingdom Fungi; phylum Basidiomycota; class Agaricomycetes; order Boletales; family Boletaceae; genus Boletus; species Boletus vinaceobasis. Next base: position 20,436 of record JBBPQE010000109.1, on the reverse strand, counting down.
TAGATGCGAATTTCTGCGGCGATTGCACGTTGGAGTATTCCTGTTGCTGGAGGAGCCCACAAAGTGACATCGACTTCCAATACTCGGAGCTGGCGCATAGCCATCAGTGCGCTGTGGAAACGATGTGACTGGGAGCTACTCAGATAACGGTGTTAGAGGGCCAGAAAAGGGGGGAGGCTTACGTTTCGAGGTAATGGGACTGGAATCGTGCCAATATAACGGAGTTGGGGACATGCTTTTGTAATTGATCGGAATACATCGATAGAGAGACCTTCTGGTAGGTGGAGTATGCTCAGGGCCCGAAGAGAAGAAGCGAGATGAGAAAGTTTCGGAATGAACGCCAAGACGTCAACCTCGGAATTCTTGTCCAAGACAACTTGGAGATGTGTGAGAGTCGACCCGACGTGCACAATGTGTCCCGCGGCTGCCAGTGGGCCGTCAAATATTCGGAGCTCGGGGAGACTTCCCGTTTCCAGGTGTAAGGTAGGGTCGTTGACCGGGCCGTCTATGGTGTGTAAACTTTTGAGTTTATTTTGGCTTTCTAGGAACTTGACCAGATGTGTATCCCAGTAAAAGAGGAGTTTCGCTTCGAGAAGCTGGAACGGAATATGGGCGATGTCGCTCAGGACCCAGCTGCTAGCAAACGCGGGATCTTGAAGGAAGAGACACTCTAGAGAGCGCATTCTGGACAACGCCAGTTGCAACGTGGTCCAAAACTGCTCCGGGATCTCCCGCTGGGCCCGTCTACTGTCTGGGAGGAAACAAAACGAGCGGACGTGTTGCCCAAGGCGGGGTTGCGATATAATGGATTGGCAGGCGCGAAATGTAATCTGGATATTCCCCGACATGACTATTTCATACAACTTAGCTTCTGCTTCGTGCTGGAGAGACTTGCACGTGAGGCACAGCGCTGTCAGATCGCCGCGACGTGCCCAGCGTACGATTCGGCCGCAAACGTCGGGTGTGAGGGTGGCGGGTGGCATTGGAGAGAGAAAACGGTGGGCAAGGACAGCGGATCGAACGATTTGTCGTCCAAGGTAAAGGAAAACGCACGTCCAAGACACTGGAAGCACCTCTTCGATGTCAGCTACACGCGCTGGTTTGAGACTTGAGATAGGGTCACGCAGCACCTGCCAGCGTGAACAGCCGAAAATTGAAAGTGGCGAGGCTCGGCCCTTTCACTACTCTCTTTACGCTTCATTTTTTCTTTTTCGTGACGACCTTCATCACCTCCCCATCGCTTCCTACAATTATGGCTGCCGTCTCTCGTACAGACTTGTTAGCTTGGGTCAACGAACTCCTGCAACTCAACTACACAAAAGTCGAACAATGCGGCACAGGTGCTGCCTACTGCCAGATCTTCGACTCCATCTACGGTGCGCTCGCTGTCTCGGATCGCCTTACAGATCCCCATCCTAGACCATACCATCAATTCAATAACCCGCTTTCCAGGAGACATTCCAATGACGCGAGTCAAGATGAACGCGAAACACGAGTACGAATTTGTTGCGAATTTTAAAGTCTTGCAAAACGTCTTCAAGGCCAAAAAGATCGACAAGGTGTGTGTCTGCACACTGGATGACGTTCCATGCAACCCTGCTGACGGTCGTGTATAGCCCATACTCATCGAAAGGCTCGTGAAATGCAAAATGCAGTGCGTACACCCGTCCACTTTCGCGATGGCCCGATCGTGACCCCGGATCTGTGGCAGAGACAACCTCGAATTCTTGCAGTGGATGAAGCGTTTCTGGGACTCGAACTATGGCGGTCAGGGTTATGACCCTGTGGCACGGAGGAGAGGTGCACCCACAGACACACCAGCCACCATCGCTCCTCTCTCAGGTCCTCGAAGTACCAGTGGCCTCGGCGCGGCAGGCAGATCTGGCGGAAAGACACCCATCAGCGGCCATCGCGCTGGTTCAACGCAGCCGAACGAGGCCATCCAGAATCTCCAAACACAACTTCGCGACATGTCCACTCACATGGAAGGTCTAGAGAAGGAGCGCGACTTTTACTTTGCAAAAGTACCGATCCCAGTTCACCGCGCTTCCTTTGTACTCATGCCTGCCTTCTTCAGCTTCGCGATATTGAAATTCTCGTACAGCAGCAAATGGAAACTCTGGAACGGGCAGGCCAGGAGGATTACACCCTTAAAGAAATTCAAAAGATCCTGTACTCGACCGAGGTGATCACTTCACATTCAAACCGGTTCCCTTGACTGACTTTCTCCCAGGAGGGGTTCGAGGTTCCCGAGACTACCGCGCCTGTTGAGGAAGAAGAAACGTTCTAGTTTTGTACATCATCCCTTCGTGGGGAAAGTTTACGCCATCATACACACTTGTCATATATCGCCGGTCTCCACTGTGCACACTCTTGACACGCTCATTGACTTTGATTCATAGCAGGATCCTTTCGGTTACCTTTCGCCTTTCTTGACCATGGGAGTTTTGACTCTGGGATCCATTTTTAGCCCGAATTAGCCTATGTTCCTCACTCTCGTTGCCCACTTATAATTGTTCTATCTGCAATACACTTTAGACCACCCTGCCCTGCACTTGTCTGACATGTCATCCCAGCTCGTTCGTTCATCTTGACATGTGTATGGTTTTGAGATAAGGGCTACATTGATGCTACACAAGTATAGGTGCTCGTGGTGAGATCCGTGGAAGTAAAAGAGAAAGCAAGTGGCGTGATCGTCGTGGGGGGTCTAACCTATTATTCGACGTTCGGGCTCCTTACGCGTCTAGACACGACATAGGAATCGCCGGTCGATCATCAATTTCGTTATCAATAAAAGCACCGACCCCAGTATCATGCTCGATCCTGCAAGTGCGATACTGTCTGTGTACGCCCCGTGTTGTGATTGCACCAGTGCTCCTGCGATCGGGCCCCCAAAGAGCGAACTGCGAGAAAGGGATACGTCCGGATGAGATGGGCAAAGGGCAGGGGACAAGGGAGACCTACGGTACCGATATGAGTGTGTACAGTGCGCCAATGCGCGCCCCGATCTCTCTGATGTCGGATATTTGTGCCACACATGGGGTAACGACCGAGATGAATGCTCCGGAAAAGAAACCGAATATCGCAGCAAAGAAAGTGATCGCGAGGAGGTCCTTTCCAAACATCCACAAGGCGAGGCACGAGAGTCCGGAAAGAAAGGCCGAGGGACAGAGGAGATTAAATCGCCCTATTTTGTCGGATAACCAGGCTGGTACGACGCGACCAAAGACGCCGCCGGCATTCATGGCTGAGAGGACACAGAACGCAGCGTTAGATGGGACGTTCAGAGACTCGGTGTAATCTGCTATGTAGAAGTATGGAGTGAACATGCCTCTTGGGCAATTAGGAGAGGATTTTGGGAGCATGGAAACAAAAGCAGGCACACCTAAGCAAACGAAGAAGGAGCCCAAGACGAGAAGTAGAAAGCGACGGTCCTTAATCGTCCGCACATCCAGAACGAAACCCGCCTTCTTTTTGATGGGGTGTCGAAGTCTTACAGTAAGAATAGCCACACCACAGAGGACGACGGCCATCAGTGATAAAATCCTGACTGCCCATCCGAAACCAACTGTATTGAAAAGGTAACGAAGCATGACGGGGTAGACGACACCCCCTAAGTTGGTTTAAGTAATGATTCGCAATGAGACGGAGAATACGTTACCACAACCAGACCCAGCCGACACGATGCCTATAGCAGTAGCACGGTACTCGCTAAAGTGGGTCGCCACGCAGGCGATTGTTGGGTAAAAGCTAGACGATAGTCAAATCGGTACTGGGTGGGAGAGAACAAAACGCACACCATTGCGACGCCCAAACCAAATAGAATACCTTGAGCCAGTAAATATTGATAATATTGTACGGAGACACTGGTCAGAACAAGACTGGAAGCCAGAATGACTGATCCAGAAAAGAGGAGTGGTGTGGGGCCATAAGCATCAAAAGCACAGCCTATAGGGCCGCCCTGAGACACACCAATCACCAGTGGGCTACTTGTGAAGGAGAGTGGACGTACCATGAAGAAAAACGTCCAGAGCTGCAAAGAGCCTATCCATGATATGCTGAAGAGGGACTTGGATACGAGCTGGTGGGTGGAGTACCACGTTTGAAATGTACCGAAAGCATTGAGCAGTCCAAAGGAGCAGAAGAGGGCGAGGAACCCCCCGAAGACAGCCAGCCAAGCTCTGAGCCTGTTGTTCGCGTCGTCTGGGGCGGGTATCAAAGGTGTCTCGGGTTGGAGCGTGCTATTCCGTGGAGAGATCTCGCATGCCGTCCCCTCGATGCTTGACTTGCGCGTTGGCAACGACGGCTGCTTTTCAATATCAGCCATTGGTTTGGTCGTCCCCGCTCGATAGGTTGGAGAGAAGAGGGCACGGGGGGAGTCGCAACGGGAAACCTATTAGAGAGGCCGCGATCTATAAAGCAACGCGCGAGATAGGATCACAGATCACACTGCATTAGCTGGCTTCCCGAAGATACCGGAAAGAGGTATTGGGCTACCTGTTATCGTGCATCTGCGTGGGGATACGCGTCCGGACACCCAGCGGGCATTATACAAAAACGCAGAGCGAATCGGACGGACCGAAGCACACGAGCTCCCTCATTTGAAACAGCGAACACTGCCTCGGGGCTGGGCCACTGTGAGATCAAGTGGTGAGTGGCATATACTGGGGCACTGAGTCAGTACATACCGGCGTGTGGCAGGGGGGTGTGAGATGGCCGTCGCTGGCGAGAGTTGCTGTGAAACGCCCTGTTTCAATGACGATATTGACACTTCCCAAGCAAAGTCTACTCGCATCTCCAACGCATCCGCCATCGACGGAGTTGGAACGTTTGATACAGGGACACGAAGCCCGCGGCTCGGGCATAGAGTGGGAATGAACATCGTACGTGTAATCCCAAAAGTGCGAGGATTTGGTGTATGCGACGCCTACAAAGGAATGACAGCGAGTCATGGCGAACGAGCTGAAGGAGGAAAGTAGCCCAGGGTCCCGCCCTCGCGAGACACCGGTCCAGGAGCATCGGAGGGACGTGATAACATGGCGGGAAAGTGACCCAAATTGTACATCCTTCCAAGCCTCGAATAAAAATAGGGACGCCCTAAATATCCGGGCTCCGTTGAGTGCGCCATGCAGACCAAGAGCTTGGCTGCTTGTTATTATTGTCACCGGGTTAATACGTCGGACGGAGTCAGATGGACCACCAGTTATGGTATGCAGTCCTGTACATATCATCCGTCGAGCTTGACACCGCCGCTTTCACGCTGTTTCCTAGCCTTCAATTCTCGGTAATGTCTGATGGCCTTGTCCCTTTCCTCCCCCATCATCGCCTTTTGAGCCATGCTCAATACTCCTGACGGGGCCGCATCGTTCTTTGTCGCTCCACGGGGCAGTTTCTGCATCGCTGGAGGTTCTTGTGCGATATCGTTAAGCCGGCGGGGAGCAGTTGTCGAGACCACCTCGAATTCCCTCCCTGCATTCCGAGGGTTTACAGTCTCCCCGTCTGCAGCAGCCGTCGGCGGTGGATCTGAACGCGTTTTCGGACTTTCCAGCGGTGGATAACGGGCTTTGCCTCCTTGTTTCCCCCGCTTTAGCGTTCCCTGCGCCACATCTTCTCTCCGCACTCTGCGCGTCTGTGCAGATGACTGTCGTAGTGCTGTTTTGATGAGAGGCATCATACTGTTCTCCACCCGTCTGCAAGGCAATGAAGTGTGTTCGTGTTGACAACCATGCATCATTTCATATCGCATTGAGGCCACCCTCACCTGTTGAACTGGGCAACCGTTTCACCCGCCCTGATCCTGAGCGCAGTATTTTCTCCGCCGTCTTTCATATCAATTGCGTCGTGACGTCTCTTTTTGCGTTGAACATTGTCCTCGCCTGAGTTACCAACTCCATCGAGTTGTCGCTTCCTCTTCCGGTATTCTCGCCTGATTTGTCCAGCATCGAGAACACGCGAAACCGACTTCGGAATAGGTTCATGTTCTATGGAGATCTTGGGGGCCAAATCGGTTGCTCTACGGAATGAAGTGTCGGGCATTTTTTTGGTGAGGTGAAGCTCGGAGACTAGGAGGGTATCTTACTTACTGTTCAGCTCTCCCCCGTTCCCTCACCGGTCGTTTGGCTCGCTTATGAGGCATTTTACACGATAATGATGGAGCTGAACACCACCTGGTCAGCAAGGAGAGCGGGGCAACGACAACGTTGCTTAGGCAAGTCCATTGATGTGTAACCGATTGAGACTCACTGGCACTTGATCAGGTCACGTGGGTCTATATTAGATCAATCGATCACGGGCGCACAAGTGGATACTCATATCTCCATTTATATATATCTAGAAAGTGCTCCCTGTCTCTTACAGTATCGACGAACCAGCGTCGGGGAACGTATATTATGCTAGTTCCAATACAAGGTACCCTCCGTGGATGTCCACCTACCCAGCGCATACACAAAGCCAGCAATACCCACGAGGTAAGCAGTGACAATGGCTGTTTGCTCGCGGCATTAGACTCACCGCGACGAAAAGGAAATAGTGGAACTAACCTAATTTCCGGTCAGGTCTCTGGCTGATATCATAACCGGGCTGGGGGACACCCATGATGTTGCAGAATGCATGCGCTGTGATTGGCGGTAATATAGATCCTGTGCGAAGGAACAGATACGAGCAATAGAAACCGAAGATGCTAGTATAGGTAAATTGAAAAGCTAGGTCACATCAATATTTGGTCAGTGAGGTGGCTTTACTAACATCAGCCAAGGCTATCTCACCCGTTCCAATCGCAGTGCGCTTCATGGCTGCTGGGCTACGTCCATACCTGTTGTATGTCTCCCAAGCATGATGTACGTGGGCTGTGTCAAGGGAGGTAAGCTCGTGGGTCCAAGAATTTGCTCGGACATGCGGACAGAGACCCTCACCTGCCCCGAATAGCAAGGGACTCAGGAAAATCATCCGCAGCCTCGATGCCTGCGCTAGGTGGTACACAGTGAGAACACATGCTCGGAAGACAACTTCTTCCGTGATGGGAGCCTACATCGCGTCAGATCTCAATGGTGCCGTGAGCGATAACATTTAACCACCCACGACTAAATAGTTCCGCACGCCCGCAACGGAGAAGAGAAAGGAGAGGACATCCTCCTGAAGAGACCAATTACACTGACCGGGCAGTGTCTCGCGCAGAAATTGTCCGTAGAGTGGTCCGAGGAAAAGCAGAGGAATTATGAGGTGCGGAAAAATGCTGGTGGAGGTAAAACCGAGGTAATTGACAGTCGTATGGAGTGCTGTCCAAGACTGGTATCATTAGTCCGACGGGATTAAGCCAAGATTAGAATGCATACATCGTTCACGTTGCCCAACTCCGTCGACATCAAGACGAACACAATTGCGCAACAAATGAGAGTCGCGCTGCTAACAGCAACGAGACGCGCCTGGATCACATCTGGGTCATCCCTCCAGCGCTCATTCCGCAACTTAAGCCTCGCAAATCCATAGTCAAGATATACTTTGGTCTTGGAAAAGGAAAGTCGTGCATCCTTGGAGATATATATCGAACCGACGTAGCAAGTCACGAAGAGCGCGGCGAGGACGTGGGCAGTTGATGTCGGAATCATGTCCACGAGTCAGAAAATGTTGAATGCAAGTCTATTCGCGACGGACCGGCTTTTCTAGTCGTTTCTTGTGGTCAAAACTAAGTTCGCTATTGTTCTGACCTTGTCCACTAATTTAATTAAGTTTGTCCTGGTGGGTCCAAGTGGAAGTGAGTGCATGATCGTGGGATAACAACATAACAAATACAAACTGTCTCATTGACCGCTCCGACCTATCCCGTTGCTCTACCTGCAAACTACTCGAGTTCGTCATGTTGCCCACTCTCGTTCGCCGCCAGTTCACGGGACTCATTCCCCCTAAAATCGCGACTCCTTCTCACCTCGTATGTCTTCATTACAAGACATTCCTGTCTAACTAATTTTTATTCCAGTCTGCAGGCTCTGGGGAGGGTCTCTCACCCTTAGTAAACTTCTACTCCAAGCTCCCAAAAGGCCGCGCACCACCAGCAGGGTTTGACCCCGAGAAGAAGGCCGTGAACCGACTCGGTCTTGCAATTCTCTTCTTCTTTGGTGTTGGTTATACCATGGACTATAACAGTGTGTTTTTTTCTAGCCTGTGCCCTCGGAACTATTGCTAATAAAACATTCCCATACCTAGTGCACTTGAGTAAGCATTCTATTCTGCTGATTCATGGCTCTGTTCACACATTTGACAGAGTACCACAAGAACCACCCGCACTAAATGCGACTGAGGAGCTTGTTAAGAGTCTCGGCGGCAATGTTTATTCACCAGCCCAATTCGTTGTACTGCCCGCAAATAGACATTTATACCTGAAACATAGGGATGCGCGTAATCTGGCTTGTGAAGGTGAGCGGGAGAAACGGGAACTGGTCTACCTTGCAAGAGTGGACGCCTAGTGTTTCTCTTGCTGATATAGGTGTAACTAAGAGCTTACACCTAAGAGCAATGGCCGATACAATCCTCCGTATCTTATGGTGTCTGAACTGGCGCCTTGCTCTACTCACTGTCCGGCAATTTCGTTGAGAATCACTAGCCTGAGCTTCGGACATACCTCCGACGTTTGACTTACGATGCAGCTCAACAAGAGGGATAGAGCGGGGGCCCGATTACTGGGAAATTCTGGAACCTGAACCATACCGATCTCAGGGGACCTTGTCTTTCAGCCTGTTCACTGCGATGTGGCCGCTGGTCACGCGGACTTGGAAGGATCTATTACTGGAATATCATGAGACCTCGATGGTAGCAGATTCCTGGGCATCACCACTACCGTTCTCGTGCTGTTCTGGACACCCTGGTACGTCAGAACGAGCACTCTACTCCTCACCATTAACATGCAATTATCCAGGTATGGCGCAATCATGCTAGTCTGATTGGGATGACGACTGAAGACGTGAGATGAGGGAATTGTCAGCGCTGCCGACTCATCGCCATTCGGCATTGGACGCAAAACTCGTTGACGTCGTCTATGGATCGTTGTATCTCGTCGCCAAAGTTCTGGCCCCACCACGGTCCTCATCAGGCACTGTTTCCACGGACATCTGATAAATACCCACCTTGGTACAATTCGGGTGTTTACAGTTGGGAGGATGCCGGTAGCTGCGTTCACATCGCGTCGAGTCACAATCCATGATCGCGACGACGAGGTGTCGTTGGAAGTGCTGCTCCGCTTTAGCACCCCCGCATAGAGTACAAGACAGATTGTCGTCTTACACCACATTTTAGCCAACGGGTTCCTTCTCTGTAAATCGTCTCAGTTTCACTGGCGTGTAGTGGTGACGACTGTGGTCCTCACGCTACTTGTTTGCACATCGTTGACACGGGAAGGTCACGGGAGAAAGCAGATGACGGTATGGGGGGAATTGAGTTGAGGGACGGTGCACCCAGCCGCTCGGCTTTATAGGTTTCGATTACCGGGAAGCCAGTAAGCTTGTCGAAAACAATACGCAACCGTCCATATTGGTCTTAGCAAACTTCCTAGGGATGCGATCATAGGGTCCCACACGCTAACTTGCTGTATTCCGCGCTGCCTCCAAGCCATCGGCTGGCAAGGATGTCCTCAATACTCAGCTGGTTTGTCATGTGGCTGAATCGGACATCCTTTATCAGAAAAGTGCTGTGTAAGTTACGAGCTGATCTGGAACGTCCTGACTATAACCAGCTTCCCTGAACATTCGGAACAAAGATAGTTGAACCCTGATCCAGCAAGTATTACTGTCCCGCGTCATGGTATATCGGATCCATCGGCTGTCTCTCGGACTTCCAATCGGGTGCTTGTTCGTGCCAGCATCAGGACTGAATTGATTCGTCGATAGCGCCTTCGAAAATACGGGCCAATGTGTGCCAGCACGCCATGATCCGTATAAGCCCTTTCGTTGATGCTAGGCCAATCTTCTCAGCACGGTGGCGTAAATCTGAAGCATTTCAACGCTATCAAAGCCAATGTGAGCTGCAACTTGCCGAGATGAATCATTTCATCCGATATCTATGAAGACCCCCCTCTTCTTTGTCTCACGGGCTGAGGCTGCCATTTGCAGACAAACATGAGAGGAGACCACATCCTTACGATATCGATGTGTGACAGATAGTGCTCTGGAGGGCGGCCGGGAGTGACCAAGTGAAGAACGTGCTCAGACCATCTAACTTTGGGGCGCTGCCACTACACCACTGGCAGGCCCGTTTGTTTCTCCGCCTGGAGCGCACTCCCAGCCACAAAAATTCTTTGTCAGTCAGCTGATCTGGGCTACACGTGTTCTTTAGCTTATTGTGGGGAATATAACGTTTAGCATGTACGCGCCAATCTGCTCAGTCTGGGCACCTCGTGTCTTGTCAGGTACGCCAGGTAGTGTGCGTGTACTTGAGACCATGTACCAAGGCACAAAGAGTGGATCGCCACGCAGACCCGTCCACCGCTGGAGCGGATGGGACGCTGCCGCATACCCAAATATCGTGCATTCATGACAACGATAGCGCTGCTTTGATGCGGGCCTTCAACACGTTCGTGCGGCCAAAACTAGCCAACGTCGAACTTGTGGTGCGAATGCTGTGTGAAACAAGTTCTTGGTATAGTCTTATGGTTGGCGTTGTTATTAAGTCAACACACTGGTATGAAGAGACATTAAATCAGGTTCTGTGGCATCATGCCGGATCTCCGACCACGGAGATCATGATTTGGAGTGGGACCATGCATACCATCAGTTCGTTTTCTTGGCGCGCACGAAGGGGGACTTGCCCAATTTCATTTGTGGGTGCTGTGGACCACAAGTTGTGTCCCCAGGAGGGAGACGTGGTAACGAGGTTGGCTGGGTGGTGTGGCGTCACTGCGGCGTGCCGCAATATTCCTGCCACAAATCTGAATGCGGTGCAAAGATCGGATTCGAGAATCTCAACATGAACCGTGGCCGTGGCTCCGAGCTGGGGCGGCTGTTGGCCTGGCAGTGGCGAAGGCACGTTGGCTTCGCATGGGTTTAGTCAGGATATACCTCTGAGACGACTGATAGGCTGACAGGTGTACAAACAGGACTCTGATGCTCCACTTCTTCGTCGTGCTGTCGAAGCGTTGCGGTAGATGGGCCACAAACAAATATAGGTCTTGAACATCTTCAGGGTCGGAACGCCAATGCAGGCCTCATTCGAGCTGCATTGGATGATAAAGTACCACCGCAAAATTATAATACGCTGGGAGATACCTTGTCACTATTGTCAATGATTTCCGACGAGACCGTCGACATCAGGAAAATCGCGTATTTGCTTGACAGGATTGCAGTTGTGTTGCAGGTGAACAGCCCGGCAAATGCCGCGGGCTCCCACATGTCACCGGATTAACCTGAACCCAATGGATCATTCTGAGTTCTGAGCATGCGGATTCAAAAACTACATGTACGTCCATTGCGGTCATCCGCGAAGCTACTTCACTGCCCCATCGATTAGGACATCCTTTTTTGTCGTCATTGACGGGCGGAGATATCTTTCTTGATAGGATTCAGGGTCTACCAACTTCGGCCTCAGCCCTCGTGTGACTAGCAATCGCAAGGAAAGTATCAGGAACTCCAGAAATCCAGAAATATTACAGGGCATTCCGACACACGCTCACAGGTCTAGTCTTCGAGATAATCTGACGAGGCAAATGTCTGTCCCGAGATTCGCCGTTGTTCTATCAGAGGCTGTCGAAGGAGAATCGCGTAGCGCGAGACGCGTTATCGTCCATCCAGACAGCCTGAAAACCCTGAAGTTGTGTTCTGGCGACGTGGTTGCCTTATCGCAGGGAGATAACAGCAGTGCGAAAAGGGTAAGAAACGGCGGGGCTGGAAATCCGTTGCCGCTACCACCATGGTATTTTCGAAAGACTCATTTTCCCCCGGATGACAGGACTTCGCAGTTGGGGTCCTATGGCCGTCTATAGACGTTTCACAGAATGGCGAGTACCACATCGTTATGTCATTGCGTTGCTAAACTTGTTCCTGTGACACTTATCATGTGTATTTCTTCCCTCCAGCTATCTTGTTATCTCCTTCGCTGTTCCTCACGGCGCGCCTTGAGGAAGGTAGCCAGGTCCAAATTTTTCCCTTACACGGCAAATCCATCAATAAGGACAACTCGTTCCTGCCGTTATTGCGTGATGCCCAGGAAGCCGGATACATTCGTCTGCGGGAAATTTCCAGGGGGCCGACTAAGTGTGCTCAGGCCGACTCTGCTGACTCCCGGAGGCGCAGAGATTGGCTTGCAATCTTACTGCGCGAACATCTAGGTGGGTGCCGCACCCACTGCCACGATGGATGGTTGTGACTGGCATGCTCACCCATTTCAAATAAACGTAATCTAGTTGGACTTAAATTTATCACCTCCTCGCAGATTGTGGAAGTTTCATATGAAAGCCGACTCCGAAGATTTTCCATCCACTCCATCTCACTGCGTCCACCCGAGATAAGTGACCTTGTCAGCTCCATTACCGAAGAAGTCAAATTACTTTCCTTCCATTCCAAACCCCCTTTGTGGACAGCAGGATGGGATACATCTGTCTACATCCTGGAAAATGACACAGATCATCAGGTCGACTATCCTCGCAAGGTAGGCTGTCATGGGACTCTCCGGGCTTGGGATGGTGAATACGATGCTTACACGTGTGTGCCTCTCCAGCCAGACATTGAGACTCTTGACCAAACAACACTATCCGACGCCTATGCCACGGTCGGAGGGCTTAACAAAACGATTGCGGAGATACGCGATCTAATCGAGATTCCTCTTACAAGACCAGAGTTGTTTGCGCATTTTGGTCAGCCATACCTCGGATATACTCATGGTTCAGCTAACCCTTCGTGTGATTATAAGGTCTAAAGCCTCCGCGAGGTATCTTGCTCCATGGTCCCCCCGGAACAGGCAAAACGCATTTGGCACGTGCCATATCTGCATCTACGAGATCTTCTGTCATTATCATTAATGGACCGGAGTTATCATCAGCTTATCATGGAGAGACTGAAGCACGACTCCGAGAGGTCTTCCGGAATGCGCGTGCCAAAAGCCCGTGTATCGTCGTTTTGGATGAGATTGATGCATTGGTCCCACGACGCGAGGAGGGCGCCGGTGGAGAGGTTGAAAAGCGAGTGGTCGCGACTTTGCTGACGATAATGGACGGGATGGAAGATGAAGCCACCAGTGGCACCGTCGACAGGGTTGTGGTTATCGGAACGACGAACAGGCCGAATGCGATCGATCCTGCGCTTCGACGTCCTGGAAGATTTGACAGAGAGTTCGAGATAGGTAAGTAATAAACGAATTCTCAGCACCATGTGGACATTGATTTTGATATCCTTCTTTTCTTGCTTCTGTGCTATATCAGGTGTACCGGATGCCGAAGCACGTTTAGTGATCCTAGAGGTTCTGCTCGCTAAAACTCCTCATTCCATATCACAGGCCGACCTTCGTTCTCTCGCGGGTCGTGCACACGGGTATGTTGGGGCTGACTTGAGCGCAGTCGTTCGCGAGGCCGGTACACTTGCAATCAAGCGATGGGTGAATGTCAATGCGTCGGGTGCAACCGGAACAGGGATTCCTCCTTCTCTGAATCTCACCATTACAGATCTCTCTGATGCCTTGCCGAGCGTTCGCCCGTCTGCCATGCGATCTGTCTTCCTGGATACACCACCGGTAAGGTACTCAGATGTTGGCGGCCAAGCGGCTGCTATACAGAAACTGCGTGAGGCCGTTGAGTGGCCTTTGCTGCATCCTGAGGCTTTCGAGAGACTGGGCGTGCGACCACCCAAGGGCCTTCTCCTCTACGGACCACCTGGATGCAGTAAAACGGTCCTTGCCCGTGCTTGTGCGACAGAGAGTGGGGTCAACTTTGTGGCTGTGAAAGGACCCGAGGCATGTGATCAGACTACCCTGCCGTACGACACCTAACGTCTCCTTCAGCTCCTGAACAAGTACGTCGGTGAATCCGAGAGAGCAGTGCGTGAGATATTTAGGAAAGCTCGTGCAGCATCGCCATCCATCATATTCTTTGTTCGTCTCTTTATGCCTATATGCTACATGACTGTTGACTCGTCTATGTTGTGGTAGGACGAGATCGACGCACTTGGTACCTCTCGTTCCGACTCGGAAGGAGGGGGTGTGTCGTCTCACGAGGGCGTTCTTACGAGCTTGTTAAACGAGATGGATGGCGTCGAAGAATTGGTTGGTGTCACCGTCATTGCAGCCACCAACAGACCCGATATCATGGTGAGATTACCGTGCAGCGTGATTTTCTTAAGCCTTACTTCGTTGTCAAGGATTCTGCGCTGATGCGACCTGGTCGCCTCGATCGTATCCTGTTCATTGGCCCACCGGACCAAGAGGGCAGGGAGGAGATCCTGCGTATTCGAACTAGAAAGATGAGTGTTGAACCTGGGTTCGATGCTACCAAAATTGCTGCTATGGTTCGTGCTGTTTGCCACAGGCATATGCTTTCTGACCGAAATCACCTAGACGGATGGTTGTAGTGGAGCGGAAATTACGGCACTCTGTCAAGAAGCTGCATTGTTGACGATGCAAAAAGACATACATGCACCGCATGTAAGAGCTCGTATTGTTCTCTGATAATATGTAGTTCCTCATTACATTTGTCAGGTACCGCAAATCGCTTTCGAGGAAGCTGCAATGTCAATTCGAAAGCAGATTACGCCCAACATGATGAGGAAGTACCATGATTGGAGCGAAAAGTATGGACTGAAAAATGCGTGAGGCTTCAGACGAGTTGTCGGGTTGTCTGTAGACTGTTTGTATCTTTCGATTGTCTATGCATGCGAGCTATCCATGACTGATTCACTCAACGGGGTGCTCCGCACCTGTGGTTACAAACCATGACTTGTGGCTTGTTAACTTGCGGTACAAAGGATATCATCGGACCGGCATCGCCTCCAGGAACCGCGGTTACTTATCGTTATTGTCTTGATTTTATACAAGTTTATTTATTGTGACTGCTGACAAGGTATGTGTGAGCTCCACGTATTATTATTTAGCGCATCAGAGATTGACTCGTTCAACCATAGTATAGGCATTCAGTATACGCACGAATTCGGAGCGGCCTGAATGAGCCACTCGAAGTTCAACCCATGCACGTCCGGCGGTTTTGCTTGATACAAGCATTTGTCCGAAAGTATATGTCCTGGCAGGGACGGCCCGCCTCTGAATATTTGAATCCTAGGCCTCACCGCCGGTGCTATTATGCGCGCCACCAACGACCTCATCCACTCTAACAAGAACATTGCGCCCGCAAATGCCCTCCCTGCTTACCTTCGAGAAGCAGGTGTCAAGAAGGTGTCCCCTTATGCGGTCGTCGTGTTTGAGCACGCGTTGCCCGAGTATCTGACGCGCTGAGAGCCAAGGTGGAGGCGCGCGGGTGCGAACATCCTGAGGAGGAAAAGCGGGAGAAGGCGCCGAAGCGTCACTGTAGATCTCTATATACGACAGGCCTGAAGGGGGCCATCGCTGATCCGTTTGTGAAGTCGAGGAAGAAGAGGCTGTCCGCGCGAAGCGAGATGTCGCAGTGGCTGCACGATCCGATCCTGAAGCATTATACGCCGTCCGCCAGCACCGTCACGCGTCGTGCATTGAATATTTGCGTCAGCTTTGCGGACTTGTGTGGCTCTTACTTGGTTCAAGGTATGCGTAGTTGCATGCTGTGGGTGTCAAGCTCACCCGGAAAATGCCGATAGCAAAGCAGCGACAACCAATGGGTATTTATTTTTTGAACCTTGACTTGACCCAGTCAATTGGCTTGTCGGGGAAACTTCATACCTTCGATGTAGCCTCATTCCCTGGGCAGATAAATCTTCATTCTCGTACAAGAAGACGTTTTATCTTTATTTCCCCCGATCTCACGTCAACGGGGAGCTTGCTCTGCGCGAGGCTGAAACATTTCAACTAGTGGGGAGCCCGTCAACTACTTGGTAATTTATGTATGTACTCTACCAAATACTGTTCGGGTGGCTAATAATCGAGGTTAGAATCATAATATTTCTATCCAAGCTAGGTTACACTGGCTATGTTACTATCTCGATTCAAATCCGACAGGGCTATCTCGTACGCCACTTTATCGGGGTCAGTCTGCCGCAGTGTCGAACTACACGAGGTAGATGTTGATCTGAAGTCCCGCCACCTCCGAGCTGTCCCGAATTGCATGCTTATGTGGTCGTCTTGATAACAATCAATTCCAGTTCATGGGAAAATATTTCTCGGAAGATGTTTCATGCGCAGATAGGCTCGATGTCTAAATTTACCCCTGGACTTCAGCATTTTATACGGTCGGCTTAGCGGCTCTCCAAAAGAGGCGTTTCCCATGGTTGATCAATTTTTTGGCTTGCGCATCTGACGAGTGATCAGTGTTCTTACAGGTCCAGGTAGTATTGGGTGCGGCCTATCCAGTTGCCGATGTCACCTACAGTACCTGTCGGTTGAGGATCTGCCCTCCTGTCAAGACGACCATATGGTTGGAGCTAGGTCGGTGATCGTCGATTGAACTAACTTTCACTCAAGTGTTCGTACATAACTCCTCACCAAGTTCCCGATCGTTTCGCGTCGGAGGTAGGGCTTCTTGTGACAGTCTTTGGTGCCAGGTCACGGCTTGACATGTGGGGACTTTTCAGAGTTATACGTCCCCGGTAATTCTTCGACCCCAAGGGTTGTTCCCGTTTCACAACGCTCACTAATTATGACCCACATTTCCGACAACCAGACCACGGTGATAATCCCGGGCGACGCCGCTCCCATGGGCGAGGGTGCATCCTCTTGTGTCACGCCCGCCTCTCCAATGCCCCCCGAAGATGTGATCAAGCTTCATAGAGAGCGTGCACCCGTTCAAAATGATCCGCGGATTTGGTCGAATGCTAGAAAGGTCGGTTCATTATTTGGACCGTACGAGTGAGTGCGGTTAACACCAATCAAATGAAACAGCCACGCACGATTCTGAATATTCGCGCATAAACCTGCAATCATAGAGGCCCCTGAGACGATGAATAAGATCGCGTTCTTCACCCGTAGGAGCATCAGGGCATAACAAGCTAGGCACTAGCCGCAAACCCCCAGATCAAGCAGGAATTGCGCCCAACCCTCTCGGACATCAGCTTGAGCTTATCTCTCTTCGTCTTTGTCCAAGGCAA
This sequence comes from Boletus vinaceobasis, assembly GCA_038092335.1. NCBI lineage: Eukaryota > Fungi > Basidiomycota > Agaricomycetes > Boletales > Boletaceae > Boletus > Boletus vinaceobasis. Next base: position 3,241 of record JBBPQE010000109.1, on the reverse strand, counting down.
CTTCCCTCTCATACAGAGCGCGGTCAGCGAGATCAAAGGAAGGAAGGAGTGGAATGTTTTCGTGTTACGTTCGTCGCGTGTGTACTGATTTGTTATTGCCAGCTCGTCTACTTACTTTCCATTACGCTATTTACAGTGAGCTCGGCCATCGTGGCAGTTTCAAAGACCATAGGTCTTGTCATTGGCATGCGGGTGGTTCAGGCAGCTGGGTAAGCTCGTCCGTTTATGCCCTGCTCTTTTCCATCTCCTGACTCATTCGTCTAGCTCGAGCACTGTGATGGCCATCGGGGCTGCAACACTCGCAGACATTTATGAACCCCATCAACGAGGGACCATGATGGGGCGTTTACTACTCCGCACCACTCTTGGGTCCTTCGATTGGGCCTATCCTAGGTGGCGGACTCACGCAGGGATTGGGTTGGCGTGCGATCTTTTGGTTTCTGGTGATATGGGGAGGTGTGATGTTTTCAGCGTTCTTGTTCCTGTTCAAGGACACGTTCAGGAAGGAACGGAGTCCGACGTACCAAAATGTCCCAAAGAGGCGCGAACCCCGGAGCGGAAACATTGGTCCTCCCAGCACTCGCTATCAAAGGAGTCAAGTTATCGATTGCAGACGTTAATCCGTTCCCTCCCTATTTACGGATCCTGAGCCGTAAAAATAATCTCGCTATTCTGATAGCTTCTGGTGGGTGCTGCGTCATGAAGCTCGACAATTCTGACTAGGTTATTTTGCAGGACTTCTGTTCGCATTTAGTTTCAGCATCGCATACACTTGTGGCACGAACGGTATCATTGCATTATGATTATGATGCCATGACGACTGGATTGGTGTTACTTGTCTATGGAATCGGTTCATATATTAATTTCTCGGGCAAGTGATATCGCTCAGTCCGTATTTGTCATCCCTTTAGGGTCCATTCTAGGTAGCATCTTGGGCGGGCGGTGGTCTGACGAGACACTTGCTCGGCTTAAAGCTGCAAATGGTGGGATCAGCTACCCAGAAATGAGCGAGTCGGAGGTGCATTTGTCAATCATTATCTCAACGATTGTATCACAGATGAGATTAGAATGCGCCAAGCTTGCCATGTGGGCATTCCTGCTCGCTGTTACCAGGTATGCCTGGGTCTGCCAACAGCATGTGCATATCTCAGCTGTTTGTGTCATGCTGTTCTTGTCTGGGTTTTTTTCGATGTACGTCATGCTCTCGCCGTCTTTTATTCTCATCTGACCTCCCGTGGAGGTTTAGATGGGTATATACTAGCACTTTGGCATACATCGTTGATGCCAATGTTGGTCGGTCGTCCAGCGCAGTCGCCACGAACAGCTCTTTCCGTGGGATGTCTGCGTTTATTGCTGCAGAAATTGCGGTACCACTACAAGTGGAGGTCCGCATTGAACTCGCACTTCGTTTGCACTCACGTACAGTTCAGGATGCTATCGGTGACGGAGGCCTATAGTATAGACTATACTTCCCTCAGGCTGTTCCTGCATACTACTCATGTTGTGTCAACAGCTGCATTCGTGATGACCCCACCGTTATCCCAGGTCGCCTACAGATCAGACAGCGACCACCGTGACTTACTGTATGCAACTTGGCAAGTGGTACTGCAAGCCCAGCGCTGAGCCTCCCTTTGCCGCTATGAAAGCCAAGCCTTCATCAAGCTTCTGTCACCCCACACATGGCCCAATCGGACTACGCCTCTTTCCTAACTATGAGCTCAATGCAACAATGCCAACCGGATACATCATTCATCCCGAGGACAGCAGAGGCAAGTGGCTTTGATCCACCTACTTCAAGGTCGCACCGATGGCTGAAGGCGAGCAGGTGCCCACTGCCCATGTCTTCATTAGCTTGTCCACGGGCTCCAGCTGCCTGTTCATGTCTCTTGTTTGTTTGTTTCTTCCTTCCAACTTACCGCTCATTCCCCGCCTTTTGCTTGGTTCTGCCATTTCCCCCCTTCGTCCTCAAGTTTTCTCGTCCCTTTCTGTCTTGTCGTCACGTTGGTACTACATACACATCGCCCCCGTTGCTCATCACTTCTTTTTTTCTGTCACAATGTCATGGTCCTTTCTGTCTCGTCATTGGGTAGATGTCACATATCACCCCCGTCGTTCGTCGTTGCTTTTTCTATTATTTCTGTCTTTTTTTCCCATCACAACATCGCAACCTGTTTCTTCAATAGCTCAGTTGCAGTCTTGTACATTCGATGGTGCAATTGTTCATTCCCGCCCATTCCGTCCAACAACCGTTCAGCAGACGATGTTGAACAATCCCTCCCGCTGTAATGGTACAACAGCCCTGCCTGAGCTTCGACCTCGGCAAAAATCCACCCGACGCTGTGTCGTCACGCGCCGTTGAACCGTTGCGTGGGAAGTTGGAAACCACCCTGGGTATGGCCAATCTCCACTCAAGTATTCGTACCTTCTTAGATCGTTCCATCTCGGAAGTAGGGTTGCTTGTGATGCCGGGTCAAGGCTTGCCATGTGTGGTCCGCACGACTTTTAAGGGTTGGACGTCTCCGTAATTCTCCAACTCCAAGGGTTGTTCCCGTTTCACGGCGCTCGCGAATCATGACCGAAGATCCCGAAAGCCAGACTACGGTGACGACCCAAGCCGATGCCGCTCCCGTCTCTTCAATGCTTCCCGAAGGTGTGATCAAGCTTGACATCGAGCATACACTTGTGGAGAATGATCCACGGATTTGGTCGAATACTAGAAAGGTCGGTTTCTTATTCAGATCTTGCGAGTGAGCGTGGTTAACACCAATCAAAGAATGCGATCTTGTTCATCATCTCAGGGGCTTCTATGATTGCAGGTTTGTGCGCGAATATTCAGAATCGTGCGTGGCTGTTTCACCCGTAAGAGCATCAGGTCTAACGGGCTGTGCACTAGCCGCAAACTCCCAGATCGAGCAGGAATTGCACGCAACCGCGTCGGATATCAGCTTGAGCTTATCTCTCTTCGTCTTTGTCCAAGGCAACTTCCCTCTCATATGGAGTGCCGTCAGCGAGATCAAAGGAAGGAAGGTATGGAATGTTTTCGTGCTGCGTTCGTCACGTGTATACTGATTTGTTATTGCTAGCTCGTCTACTTACTTTCCATCGTGCTGTTTACCGCGGGCTCGGCCACCGTGGCAGTTTCAAAGACCATAGGTCTTGTCATTGGCATGCGGGTGGTTCAGGCAGCTGGGTAAGTTCGTCCGTTTATGCCCTGCTCTTTTTCATCTCCTGACTCATTCGT
>JBBPQE010000108.1:0-54396 GCA_038092335.1 Boletus vinaceobasis | reverse complement strand
CTGTACGGGCTGTCTGGTGCGGCCCACCGAAGAAATTCTGCTGCCGGTGTCCCAGTGCGTTTGCCAAGGGAGCCCCTGACAGAGAGTTGGGAGCGACTGCGCGTTCCACGGGGTGTCGTGCTGACACCATTGTGACTACTCCGGTCGCTTCGCTGGCTTTGGGGACTCGAATCAACTAGATGGCGGTGGTCGTCGTCCGTGAACTCGGCGCTGCGTGACATGGGACTCGTAGCTCCCACACCATTCTCGTTACGGTTTGGGGACGTTATCGTGTTTGGATTGGGACGAGCCAAAAGGTACTTGAGGGCCTGAGAAGAGTATCCATCAGAGAACTGTCATACAAGTGGAGCCAAGGTAGAGGTAGCCCACATTTAGCCAGATGTCGTGACGCTCCTTGGTAGGTGCAGTGATCTTCATCTCCCTTTGAGCCGTCGAGATCACCACGCTATATTGGTACAGCCCAGGTGGCATGGGGTTGGGATCCAGGACCGAACGTACACCTTCGATGTAAGCTGCGAATAGAGCGCATCAATCGACCGCTCAGCGAAGCCATCACGCCGCACATAAAAACGAACTTACCACTCTTAGCACTCGACTCTGACACGTTTGACGAGCCGGGATCAGCGGAGCTCCAGTACAACGTCTTGGTGTAAGGATGCACCCAAAAGAATCGCTTGTGTCGCTTCTCTCCGTGTCCTTTCCCAATCGTGCGTCTTGTATACTTGTACAAGAACTCTCCGATCATCGTTTGAGTAATGGCATGGATGACAGTAGGATCCGTCGCACCGCCGGTCTGGTCCATGACTGGCGCAGATATAGCAGAGGCGCCTTGAGTGTGCCCGCGGTTCGTGAACGGATTGTGATCCGATGACATCGACGACCGCGGAGAAAGCACACTGCGGTCCGAGGTAAGAGAAGTACTCGACAGCTCCCTGCGTTCCTTCTCCCGAACGCTCCATGATGGCAAACCAGGGGGAGGATGTGAGCTCTGTGCGTGGGCAGCAGCATTTGCGGCAGACCTGAAGCTGCTTGTGGACGGCGGTTGGCGAATATTCGATGAGGGAGGCATGCTCGATCCGTGCTGTCTTGGGCCATATGACCCTTTGTTATTCACAGAGAGCATTGCACCAAACGTTGGGGTAGTCGCCCGTTGAATGAGCTCCGGTGGTGGGGGTGACGACGGCCTTGGCGGGGGAACATCACCCGAAGCAGACGAGGTCGTTGGGAATTTTCTCTCGGGTATAAACGACGGTGGAGGCATGCTGCTGGGTGGGGGAGGTTGACGAGGAGGAGGGGGCAAGGCCATCGTCGGGGGACGTGTCTTGTCAACCACCGAAGGTACATTCGACGACGTACGAGATCGTTTCGCAGCGTCTTCGACGACGGCAGAAACAGTGGATTCAACAGACCGCCGCTGCTCAGAGTTAGTTACACGCGATTGGATCATGTTGAACGTTGCGACTACAGAGTCTCTGATGGCGGTGACAGTAGAGGTCGGTGCCGGGACCGGTGAGGCCGGTGGTGAGGACGTCACGAATTGGAACTGCTGTCCGCTAGTTCCAACCTTGTAGAGACCCATTGGCGTGCTCACAGCGGCAGCATGGGCGAGGGGCGTGATGGAAGAGCTCGAGACATCCTGCTTCCCTGAAGGTGTGGAGGAAGAAATTGCAGCTGAGGCACTAGGAGGGGTGACAGGTCTCGGGGCATCCGTCTGTATCGACATCTCCCCAACTTCTGGCTTCGGTTGCTCGACGTACTTGGTGACCTCAACCGGTTTCTCGACATACTTGATGACTTCAACCTCGACTGGCTTATCGACATACTTGATGACCTCGACTGGCCTGTCAACCTCCTTGACCACTTCGATCAGCTTCTCAATCTCTCTGAAGACCTCAACGGGTTTCTCTACTTCCTTGATCACCTCCACTTCCTTGACCACTTCAACTTCCTTGATGACTTCTCTGACGACCTCGACCTCCTTGATAACCTCCCTGATGACTTCGACGATCTTGACATCTCCAAACTCAGTACCAACGCCCTTCTCGTCATACTCAACAGGCATCCCCGGTGATTCAAGCCCATACACCTCCTGCTCCATAAAGGACGCCGCGGATGACCAACCCACCCGACTCGAGATCCTCGACGCCTTGATACTTTCTTCGTCGCTCTCGGAATAATCATTGTCCGAGATTGTTAACATCGAGTGGAAGTCTTCGCGCGACTCGGAAGGCGTCGTCATCCCAATACTCATTCGTGCGTCTTGATAATCATCCGCATCTGTGTCGGTCTCTGCACCCGTCTCGGTGGCGCCGTCGTCAATGTCAGACTCGGATTCGTAAGCGGACTCGGACTCGGAGGGAGTGGAAAGAGAGCCAGGCATGCGGCCGCCCCGCACAGTAATGTCTCCGCTGCCATCGTCGGAGGACTTGGAAAAATCGGATTGCATGAGTGTGGTGCGGCGCAGTATTGGGGAGAAGACGGGGGGATGAGGCTGTCTGGAGAAAGGTGAGGTCTGGATCCCAGCTTGGACATTTGCTTCAGTATGCAAATGCTGCACGGCCGCATCAGTGTGTTGGAGGACAGGCTCGTCTGTCTGGGAAAACATGTCTGAAGTAACAACGGCGCCAGTGAGGAAAGGGACTGTCTCAGCTTCGGCCTGTACACCAATCTCGGTTGTAACAGGCGGGAGAGTAGGGACTAACAATGTCACTTCACCCTCGCTGGTCTGGCATTCAACTTCCTTCGTCTCTCGTTCCTTGTCGATGATATCATCTTCAACCACACTGGTCATCCCTATGCCCAACTCTGCGGAAAGCGCTGCAGACAGTGCCTCAGGTTGTCCGACGAGTGAAGGTGGACGTGCTTCCTGGAATGCAGCACCACCACGCGGACGCCTTTGAGCACCGCCGCGTCCACTGCGCGAGAGAACGGATTGACGTAGAGGACTGGTGCTTAATTGGAACGAGCTGTAAGATGCTGACTTGCGGAGCACATTTGCAAAGGCGGGATCCATTCCATCAACACTCGTGCGATTTGAGGCTGGGGCGAGCGGTGAAATTTCCAGACCACGTTGCTGCACAACTTCCTCGTTGTAATCGTCATCGGATGCGTCGAGGTCAAATTCATCCACGCCATCTTCCTGGTCGCAGAAGGCACCTGGAATTGGTGGGATGGGAGGAGGCGTTGACTTGATATCGAGTTCATCGACAACGTTTGGTGAATGATTGCGACTAGCCTTCTCAAATCGTTCGGAGAGCGAAACGCCACCGCGGCCTCTCCGACCACGCCCTCCACCGGCGCGGAAAGGGGTGAGCTTGTGCCTCGACTTGGTGTTTGCAGCAGCCAGCACATCCATGTCTTCGAATGGCTCACTCTCGGGTGGCTCGTTCTCATCGTGAACATACCCAGGCGAGGCTTCTAGTTTACGCTTATAATCCATGCGCATCTCTTTCTCGCGATGAAGGGAGCCTTTGAGTGTCTTGATCTGCCTTTCGGCGTGAAAGAGTCTCTGCTGGAGCGCTTCTATTTCCTTGTTGGGGTGATTAGATGCGTGGAAAGGACGTGAAGGCGATGGGTCGGGGGAAACATCAGCAATGTCCTCGAAAGACTCTGGCTGGAATACAACCGAGGTGTCCAGGCGTTTCCTGTTCGTAGACGCGCCTCCGAAAGTGAATACATCATCCTCGTCAGCGGTAGCAGGGGTCAAAAAGTCTTTGCCGTCCCCTGTACCTGGGGTGAGGGGTGAGCCAAACTTGGGTCCCAATCTCCGATTTGCTTTCGCCACTTCCGCCTTCAAAGTATCGAGCGCAGATTGCAAATCGGATTTATCACGCTGAAGACCTGCAGCATGCTTCCGTGCCTGAGCAAACTCGGTGTCGTGTTTGGCTTTGAAGTCGTCCAGTGCACTCTTTGTGCGCTCCGCATCATTCTTGTGTTGGTCTGCGGATTCACGTGTCGTATTGAGCAACTTGGTGAGTCGTTTGTGTTCAGATTCCAATCTCTGCGCAGTGCCCTGGGAGTCGGAGAGTTGTGTGCGGAGCTCTTGCAGGGTGACTTCAAGGTTCCAATTCTCTTCCTTGAACTTGTCTGATCGGGTTAGGGATGAGTTAAAGGCAAGGCGGGGAGGGTGGGGTACATACCTGAACTTTGCTCTTGCGAACGGAGGGCGGTACGAAGGGATTCGATGCTCTTTTCGAGATCGTCCTTTTCCTCTTTCATGTCCTGTATCACCTTGTCGCGTTCTGCGAGAAGACTCTGGAGACGTCGGACCTCGGTCAGCAAACCGCTACCAATTTCAAATGCGAATTCTAGAGGACGGAGATGAATATGGGATTTAGAAGAGATGGCTCTGATCCGATGGGGAGGGACGCACCAACGTCATCTGCTCTGTGAGCTGCGTTTTTGGCGCGCCGAGACTGGGCAGCGGAAGAAGAGGAAGCCTTGGACCGTTCCGGTTCATCGCGAGCAAGATCCTTAACTGGGATTACCGGGGAAAGCGTGTCCTCTGCAGGGCCCTAGAGAGGGAATGTTAGCAACAAGGAAGAACCAAGGCCAAATGGGGGTGAAAATGAAGTGAAAATGACACTTTGATGAACGTGTGCCACAGAATGGACGCGTCATCTCTCTGTCGAACAGGTTGCAGGGTACGCCTGCAACACCACGTGGGTGGCAGAGGCAAATGAAGAGGGCTGGAGCGAGCATCAGAGATTCGGGGGCGACAAGTGGTCATTGTGCATGGAAGCCACGAGGCTCGGAGAGGCACGCAGACACGAGCGAGAGATGACTTGGACGAGATTACCAGGGGGAAAGAGGAGAATATATGTACCTTTGGACCAAACGCGTTTGATAGCTGGGCATTTTCGAGGTCCCAAGCCTTGATGGTGTCTGCGAGTTCGCGGTAGCGCTCCCTGGCGTCTGCGTCGAGATCTTCGTCGTCCCCACGCTCTACATCGAAATCCTGAAGATGACGGATCTTCTCCTCGAGCTCGATCTGCTGGGCGAGGACGCGTTGGCCGAGTGCACCGGCCTGCTGGAGCTGCTTTTCCTTGCTGTCGAGGAGGAGCTGGAGCTGGAATTTGCGCTCTGACGAAGAGGAAAAGGGGTTTAAGGAAAGGTCAGGCAAAGAAGAAAGAGCGGCAGCGAGACCGTCGGATGTGCTGGCCATCGTCCAAGACGGCCGCGAGTCAGAATTTTGCAAAGGCCGCAACAGCAGCGGGGGGGTGTGGTCGACTTTATTGAACGCGTGCTCAACTCAACAAAAACTACCCCTGCCTTTTCTGGTAACTCTTTCACATCACCCATCTTGTTCGCATCGCCTACCCTGATCATTGTGTGGGTGCATTCAATATGTCCGATAAGAAACCCGCCCTGCGTCTCGGCGTCGACGTCGGCGGGACCAACACGTACGTTGTCTCCCTCCGCAGGGGTTCTCGTTGATCACATCTTCCATCAGTGACGCCGTCCTGCTCAACATATCAGAGGGACAGGTCCTTGCCTCTGCCAAACATCCGACCACCCCAGATGTCACCCAGGGCATCCAGCGTGCCATCCAAAATGTCCTCAACCAAGCCCCACATGCCACCGATATCCAGGCGATCTCCGTTGGCACAACTGTATGTCACCAGCCTGCACCCTTTTACGCTACTCAACTCCCCCCAGCACTTTGTGAACGCACTTGTCGAGAGAAATCGCGCCTGTCTAGATCGCGTAGCTGTCATCCGTCTCTGTGGTCCGTTCACCCACGGTACTCCCCCGTTCGTTGGTTTTCCGCTCGACCTGAAAAATAGTATGTCGTCCATGATGACCCCATTTGACGATCATCGACACCCTCAGTCTTGAAGGGCCCCTGTTTCCTCCTTTCTGGCGGATTGCAGATTGATGGGCGCGAAATTGCTAGTGTCGACGCCACAGAGATTGAGTCCACCTGCCACACGATCGACAGAGAGGCACGTCTGTTCTGTGTCTCAACTTGCCGTATTTGGGTCCAGTACTAAAACGTAAAAACACACCAAAAGGACGTCCGTGCAGTTGCGATTATCTCGGTGTTTGCGCCCATCGATTTCACCCTCAAACAGGAAGAGCACGTAGCTTCGATTGTGCGAGCGAAACTACCACACCTCAACGTCGTGTGTTCCAAGGATGTGGCTCACATTGGCCTCCTGGAACGCGAGAACGCTGCCATTCTCAACGCCTCGCTTCTCAGGTATGCCAAGAAGACCGTCACAGGCTTCCAGAAAGCAGCACGTGCACTACACCTAACATGCCCTGTGTTCATCACGAGTAACGATGGCACCTTACTCAACTGCGTGCAGGCCGCTAAATTACCCATTCGGACCTTGTAAGTCCTCATCAATGTGGTGCATCCACAGAGTTTCAACGATTCCCAACGATCTCTGATCGAAATTCCGATCACCATGATTCTTTTAGTTCTTCTGGTCCCACCAACTCGATGAGAGGAGCTGCGTTTCTGGCATCCCTCCAGTCTGACATCTCCAAAGAATCCGCGTTGGTGGTTGATATAGGAGGTACGACGGTTCGTCTTTGTTCCCTTCCTTTCTCTCGGACTCTATGACGGATACAATCCGCAGACGGACATCGGAATGCTTCTGTTCGTACTTATCCTAACCGAGCATCTTTGGTTCTGACACTGGTTTGAAGACCCAGCGGCTTCCCTCGGCAAGCTGCAGCCCACCATCAACTCTGTGGGGTTTTGCTGAACTTCCCTATGCCTCATGTCACCAGGTAACCCGACACGTTTCTCTCTCGGAGACTTTGCTTATCACAAATTTCCGTTCTAGCGTCGGTCTCGGAGGTGGCTCCATCATCCGCCAGGATTCTCACTCCAAACGGGTAACTATCGGTCCTGACTCGGTGGGGCATAGAATCACTTCCGAAGCCCGTGTTTTCAACGGTGCAATGCTTACTGCTACGGACATTGCCGTCGCTGCTGGACGGGCGTCCATAGGAGATGTTTCCCGTGTAGCGGGTCTTGACCAATCCATTATCGACGGAGCACAGAAGGCAATCAAGAGCATGTTGCAGAATACACTCGATGCGATGAAGACCTCACCGACGGACATCCCCGTCTATCTCGTCGGCGGAGGATCAATTTTAGCCCCAGACGAACTTGTTGGGGTTAGTCGGGTGCACAGATTTCCACATTACGACGTCGCGAATGCAGTTGGTGCTGCCATCGCTCAGGTGAGGGCGTCTCGGACAGCACTCAGGCAACAGCTCATCAACAGGCAGGTATCCAGTACGATCGACTCGTTTGAAGACATTTCATCTACGCCCGTGTCTGAAGTGAGGAAAGCCATCGAAGCCAAAGCAATTGCCCGTGCAGTGGCTTCTGGTGCCGCTCCGAATCGTGTTTCCATCGTAGAAAGCGAGGTGATATCCGCCGCATATACCACTGGAAGATGCCGTTTCTACGTGAAGGCCGCTGGTGACTGGAATGGAATTGCGGACCAGGATGAGATAGACGACGCTGATTCTAGCTCTGAGCTGCCTAGTGAGAATACTACCACACTCTCCCCAACAACACCAGATACTGTATCCGGAGAGACCTTTTCATTGGACTCGGCCGATGACATCCTTTCGTACAAACCTAGGGTGCAAGATAATCAATGGTTTGTTTCTGAAATCGACCTCGAGTGGATAGCGGACGGATGCTATGTTTTGGGCTGTGGGGGAGGTGGCTCGCCATTGCATACCTTCTTAGAGCTAAGAGAGATGGTGCGAACGGGGGAGGTCATCCGTGTTATTGACCTGGGTTCTCTCAGCTCAGATGCACTCGTTGGTTGGGGTGGCATGATGGGTAGCCCGGAAGTGTCTTCAGAAAGGTTACTTGGGAACGAGTATGTGTGCCTACACCTCTAGGGATCCCGCATTGACCATTTGACAGGTACAACGAAGCGAGCACTGATCTCTGGGCGTTTCTGGGGGTCAGTCGCGTAGCATGGGACGGATAGCGGCTGGATCTCATCCAGGTTCACAGATAACGAAACCTGACGCTCTTTGTGCGTTGGAAATCGGAGGAGGAAATGGGATGATCAACGTGAATCTCTCGTCACCTCAGTTTCTCGGACTGATATCTCGTCCAGATGATCATAGCCGCCACAAAGAACTGTAACATCCCGATCGTCGATGGAGATTTCATGGTATGTAACAACGATCCTCTGCCCGCAGACCTCGGTGACAGGTCCTCTTCTTAGGGCCGTGCATATCCAACCGTAAGTGATCGTTTCGTCCGAGAGTGAAGCGCAGATGAAACTATGCTCATGGATCACGCAGTTGCACCAAACGACTGCCAATGTATACAACGAAACGGGTAGTCCGGTGAACCTTCTTCCCAGCGCTATATCGAACGGGGACGGTAACGTCATGGTTGGTCACCCCTGAACGCCTAACCCGGCCTACGACCCTGATCACGTCACAAAGATCATGACCAAAGCAAAGAAAGACGCCGACGTCGATGCGTTGCTGCGAGCGGCCTGTGTCGAGATGGGGTGAGTTGGTGTAAAGCATCGCCGCTCAATTCCATCTTGAGAAAACTTTAGAACATCTGCGGGACTGGCCAGTCGGCCGCTGCGAGCCAAGGACCTGGGGGTTTGTATGATTGCTAACACGGTATCGTTGAGCTGGCGCATCGGAAGAGCCATCGCTCTTGCGCGAAAGCAGTCAAACATTGACCAGATAGGCCAAGTCATCGTTGACACTATTGGGGGGACCAAGACAGCAAAGGTGCTGTTCAGTGGGAAGACCATTGACGTTCGTAGAAGGTATGTCTTGACGTACCCCCAAAATGCAACCAGGCCCATGATTTCCAAGGTTGTATAAAGGACATACGTTAGGGGAGGTAGTCATCGCGGCTCTGTCCGCGGATAACGATGCAAGGGATGATCCAGACAAACCCCAGACAGTGTTCGACGGAACTTTAACCATACCCTTCAAGAACGAGAACCTATATGCAGAGCAAACAACCCAGGATGGTCAAATAAAAGTGCCGAACTGCTGCACTGTCTCGCCTCGAGTACACTCTGACATAGTGACTTACAGATATTAGCCACTGTGCCTGATCTTATTGCTGTGCTCGACGCCCAAAGCGGCTCAGCCCTTGGCACTCCGCAGTACAAATACGGACTGAGGGTTTTGGTCCTCGGAATAACAGCTGCCCCTCAATGGACAGATACCCAAAGAGGGTTCGAGCTGGGGGGACCAAATGCCTTCGAGTCGGTCGCCTCTTCGTGTTCAACTCCGCCAGATGCTGACTGGACCACGCAGCTTCTCTGATATCCAGTACACGCCACTTGGCGTGTACTCCAAGCCACGATCGGTCATCGAGGAGTATGCCGATAGGACGTAGTACGCACGACCCTTTGACGAAGACCATCGCGAATCTGGGGGTACCCGCACGTACAGATGGGTGGGGATGTGGCACGTCACTTGCCAAATTATACCTGTCTTTGTTCAAGAATACCCTCTGCCCGCGTCCTTATCACCTAGGGCTTTTGCTACTCACCGTTTCCACGACACGTCTTTTTCTTTCTCGCATGAATGCTTCCTCCGAATTTCTTGCGTTACGAGGTCGGTTGTAGGCTTTTTCCCCACACGAAGATTCTCTGTCCATGTCACCACATGTCCTGTAAGAATAGCAACTCTCAAACAACATGTCCGTGTGCCCCATCGTCTCCAACGGCTGCTCTCGCGTCATTGATGCCAAGTGCCACGTCTACCGTAGATGCCCATCCAAGGGCCCGCCTAGTCCGCTCGTCCGGAGTCCCTTCGGGACCATATCTGAACCATCATCATGGATACTCAGCCACCGATCAAGGGACGTGGGTGATACATGTACAATGTCCGATGACAACGAAAAGGTCAGGTCTCGGGGTGAGTCGGAGAGAGGATCTCCATGGATCATGTTCCCTAGGGTGAGTATGCTCGCGGCGTAGTATGTGATGATCCACCCTCCTCCGAGGCCGGTGCTTGCTCCAGATGTTTGGTGGCGGGACTCGTGTAACCCTTGTACCATCACATATGATGGATTGGGCAAGATCACTCGAGAGAAGCGCTACGAAGGCAGGCATCCGTTTTCACAGCAACTGACGCCCGTACGCGAACAAGCGGACACTATGACAACGGAACCCTCGAAATCAAAAGATCCCGTAAGTAATTGGGAGGCCTCATCTGCTTCGACCAAGTCTAATACGTGTCCCGAGCGGGAATTCCCATCGTGCCATGGACCTGATCGTGTAACTACGCGCGTTACGTCCGGCCAAGTGCGATATGAATTGTGGCCTTGACAAGGTCACAAAAAGTCATGCCAACTAACTTTGTCAATTATACAGCAGAGTTAATAAATTAGTCTATCTGGCTGATCATGGGTGGTTGCCGTCCAATGGGAAAAAAAAAAAAAAGATATCATTCCGTACCATGCGAGGAAGAAAAAGGGAGGCTGAGGGTATTGTATCAGCCGTGCTTAGAGTCCATCGCAAGTCGCATGTTGGGAAACGGCTGAATTGAGAAAGTCGAGCAACAAAACAAAAAAAAATGCGAACCGTGACAGTGGGGAGGAAGTGTGCTAGTTCCGCAAATAAAATATGCAAAAAGAAGGGTGATGATGTCAAATCATTAAAAATGAATCAGGCCTTTTCAAGGGCCTCTCTCGCTGCTATCCGTCTTCGTTTCCAAGCAGGCGTGAAGTCCACGTTTCGAAGCATGATCACTGCAGCAGCATAAACAACGCCGAAACAGATGGCAGGAATTGTGCCGAGGTGATAGGCTTTGACGAGCGCATCGAGGATTTGATTTTCGTACTGGGGATACTGGGCGTGGTCGTCCGCCAGCCCCAAGCCCTGGTCCACGAGTGAAGCAGGGAGCTGCCCTTGGAGAGACTTTGTGAAGCTGGTCTCATATATAGCCGTGAGAAGTGCCGTCGCGAACGTTCCACCCAGCGTCCGGAGAAACGACAAGAAACCACTGATACCGGCGATCTGATGTGGCTCGACTGACATGGGTCCAACCACTAGCGAGGGTTGGTAAAGAAGTCCAGACGCTACGCCAGTGAATACCGAATACCCAATGGTACGTGCGACCGGCGTATAACGTCCCACATCTAACATCAAGCCACTGCCTAACGCATACATCAGACCGCCGACGACTCCTGTGAGCCGTACGTGACCAGTGAGCGATACGAGATTGGCACCGAGGACTGACGAAGCACCCAGACTTAGGATCAGTCCGAACATTTGAATTCCTGACATCACCAAGCTGGAGCCTTTGACGTCGATGAAGTAACGGGGTAGGAAGAAGACAGGTCCAAAGTACCCCGCGCCGGTGAGAAAGTTGATGAGACATGCAATGGGAATATTTGGTATCCTGAACAGGTTGATGTCGACAATGGGGTGTTCGGCCACTTTGAGTTCGTAGTAGATAAACACAGGGATGAGACACCCCCCAACGGCGAATAGGGAAAGTATAGGTGCAGACTGACAAAAACATTAATGAGGTGCCCAACCCTTGGATTTGAAATACTCACATTCCACGGATATATTTTGTTACCCATCTCTATCGCGATACAGATCGTGCTGGATATCGCTATAGCTAGGACTCCACCAACGTAATCCACTTCCCGTAATTGCGCAAGGATGCCGACGCGTTGCTGGCGGTGCGGGACAGGATAACGGAGGCTTATTGAGCCGATAGCCAGAGTCACACCAATGAGCATCAAAGTTATCCAAAACAACCACCTCCAATCGGTGTCGACGGAAATGACCGCTCCGAGGACTGGCCCTATTGCCAGTCCAATAGCAGAGGCGAGATTGAAGAATCCCAGCCATAACCCTCGTGTGTCAGCAGTTGTCAGGTCCAAAATAATGATTACTCCGACGGATTGTCTCCCGGCTGCGCCGATACCCTGAAGAAGACGCGCCGCGATCAAGGAATTCATGGACTGGGACCATGCGTGTCAAACAAAAAATGACATTCCACGCCACCGAATATTCGAAAAGAACGCACCGTGGCCAACCCGCACCAGAGAGTCCCAGCTCCAAAAATAAGCATCGTGCCAAGCAACACTTGAGCACGACCAAAGACATCGCTGAACTTTCCGAGCAGCGTTTGGGTGACGGTGAAGCCCAAGAGGTATGCCGTTGCGAGCCAGTTCTGGTTTGCGAGATCGTTGAAGTTGGCACTTATGACATGCATGGCGGTAGTTGAGGTGGTTTCATTGAAGTAGGCGGTAAAGTTGCCGATCCACAAGCTGGCCATGATCAAGAAGAACCGAGAGCGGGAGACAACGACTGCGGGTTGTTGATTTTGATGAGCGGGACTCGGCTGCGTGTTATTGGAACTGTCTCCAGAGGGTCGGGACAGCGGGGTAGCGGGACAAGCGACCACTGTCTTCTCCTCGTTGAACGCGTCTGCGCTATTATTCATGGTCGCGCATTGCGATAGAGTATGAGCGGGGGAGGT
Source organism: Boletus vinaceobasis (assembly GCA_038092335.1). Lineage (NCBI taxonomy): Eukaryota > Fungi > Basidiomycota > Agaricomycetes > Boletales > Boletaceae > Boletus > Boletus vinaceobasis. The sequence goes on along the minus strand of JBBPQE010000108.1, from coordinate 41,925 downwards.
ACTCATGAGAGGTGAGAGGATGGAGCGGACGGGAAAACCTAGTGTATAAGAATCCCGGAATGGATCATGAAAGCATGCGCGAGGGTGAGCACGCGAGAACCGGGGGGGATGGAGTGACAGGATTTTTTGGATAAGAGCAGGGGACACGATGATGGTGTCCACACCTGGGGGAGAGGAAGGCCGGGGGGACTGACAACACGAGCAGACATGTTCCGATCAGAGGGATGGTACATATAAGCAGGAGGAGAGAAAACGACCGCAAGGATCCGCGGGGGTCCTGGGACAATTCTCGAACCCTTGTGCGGGGAACTAGACCACACGACTTGCCGAGTGACTCTGCTACGCTGACGAAATTGAAAAGGTCCGCTTCGTACGAAGACGGTAACTCTGGGAGATACATGACTGCGGGAGTTGTAGAAAAAGGCAAGTCAGCGAGAGGAAGACGAAGTAAATGTGGACGAGGGGGCCTACGCAACCGATTAGTCTAATACTCGAAATAACACGTTGAAACGTACGGTCCGCGGAAATCACTGCGCCGTTTGCGGATTTGGTGAGATCTGCCAGCAAAGCGAGATGAGAGCGCGCATACGGCCACTGGCACTGACGGAATAAACTGAGTCCACCGATACCGTCAACTGAACGTGGTAAACTCTTCTTTCGGCCAATATAGCACTCCTCCACTCACTACCACTCCCGTTCTTGCTGATCATTCCCTCCCGATTTTTCGGTTGGCCTCGAGCAAGTTCAACTTCCGCGACAGCAGCGTTGGCTCCGCATCCAAGTCAGTTGCCACCCGCGCTCGCTTCGGCGTCTCACCTTCTCTGTTGCCCTTTGCTCGCGATTCCCGCTTCAGGACGTCCCAGAGCCCCATTGCACGCGAATGCCCGAACGTCACCGTCGTGCTATCAAAACGTGCCAGCCAAGAAGTCCATCGTGCAATGCACACCAGTGCACCCCCACAACGGACGAATACAGCTCGTCAACTCCCTTTCTCTCTTGTACGTCGTGCCGCGGAGAGCCCATCCCATCCAAGCTGCACATGCACTGCGTCATCCTCAGAACCTTGCCATATGGGCGGCGGCGAGCCAATGTTGCCATCTGGACATGGCCACATTTACGACATACTCTTCCTGCCTCACCTCTGTGGCACACACCCCTCCATGCACGTCCACCAGTCCTGGATTCGCCAAGGTCCTTTTCATTTGTTACTTACCGGGACGGAACGGAGCTGAGACTAGGCTGTAATCAACGCCCGGTGGCGACAGCAGAGATAAGTTAGAGCTCCAAGACGTCTCTCCAACATGCGGCCGCGGTGCACCCATGCCAGCAGCACCCTTGTCCGCGGCACTCGCACTCATTACTGGGTCCTGTGGCGGGAGGTGTCCAGTCACCATCAGTCGAGTATCACTGTTGTTCCGTTAATCCAGACTCTCAGCTACCCCGGATATCGCGACCCTGATCTGCGTTGAGCAATTACCCGTCGGGTGCATAGGAACACAGGCCGACGGCGCCTGTCGAGGTCCGACCGCGCACCCAAATCGGCAGCCGTGCATGACGCATACACCCTTCAACGATATCGATCGGCGCTGACGTGCAAGTATGCGAGGGCGTATTACGTGGCTTTAGGCGAGACAAGCTCGTACGGTTGCGGGGTCGACTGAATGTAGTATCACCAAGTCACACGTATTGCGCAGCATCGTCGAGATCTGAACGCTCCCTCAGGGGTTCCCCAAGAAGGATCCTCATACGTCCTCTCTACACGTTGTCAACTCGAATCTCGCGTACACAGTACTCGGGCCAACGGTGCGCTCCTTTTTCGATCACGTACACTGCTCGCATTCGTGTTTCCCAGGCGTCAGAATGGAAGGATGGAATTGATCCCGCGAACATTCCACGGCTGCCGTCTCTGTGACTTTTTTTTTGTCGCTCGCCATTACAATTCGAGGTGGCGCATGTGAATATGTAACTCTGCCCACGTTGTCCGCACGTTCTCGACACCGACTGCTGGGAATGCCCGAGGTGCCAACCATCTGGTCACGAATTGATCTTTGCGTTATTTATGTTCTCTTCCGTACAAAAATAACGATCGTGGGTCTGCTCCGAGTTCTTCAGTTCCCATGCATGAGTTTCAACGTGCACGTACGCCGAGGCTTCCGACGGCTCGACGTTTTCGATCTATCTGGGGTGACTTGCTCACAAAGACGTTGCCATACAGGTCAGTTTGAATGACATCAAGCGTCTCGTTGGAAACCCCCAGCTGATTCAAAAATCGATGGTGAGCGTGAGATGATGCTAGCGTGGTATGAAGATGAAATCCGCATGCCAACGCTTTGGCTGGCAACGTATCGTTAAGAACAACGTTGTTCCCAGATTCATAAAACCCTCTAGGGGATAACCTCAGATAGTGAATCAGTCTTTGCCAAGGGAAGCCCGCGCTTTTCTTTCTTTCTTTTTTTCCGGAAATGCCCCTCCATGAGTTCGGGCAAGGTATCGAGCTAATTATTTAGGACTTTGCCTTTAATTATTCCAACTGAGCTCGGAAGCGAGCGTCGGCCTAGGGTGTCGGGCCACAGAAACACGCCGGAACCCTCACCGAAGGGCATCGCTCATTGTGCGCCCACAATCTCAGTCTCAGCAATATCCTACGACCGCATTATCATTGGTAAATGAAGTATTCCTGAGTTCCCAGAAGTCTGTTCGCGGGTACTTGGAGTTCATTAATGGATGTCCGTCATCCGTACACAACGTCTCCACCTCCAACTGGAATAAACCTGCCTGGAGGCTGGTGGACATTACCTGAATACGGTGCACTTTGCAAAGATACCCACGCGATGAGTAACGGATGATGTGAAATGCGTTCCAGATGTTTCAGCAAACAACACCGTGATTACGTCGGTTACGACAAGAAGAACATATGGCGAAAGGTCGGGGGTCTAACAAAATGACAATCGTCCGATCTACCACGGTGATCTTCGGAGGCTGGTGCCCGAAGTAAGCGAACCACCGTTTGTGAGCTGGAGTTATCGGATTAGACATGAGCATAATGGCAGAGCAGAGATATTGCGCACCGCAACACTGATTTGTTTATGAACGAGGCAGAGGTCTGCAAAAATTGGATCAGTGGTTAACTTCAGGAAGGGCCGGTTTGCTGCGTAATAGGGCAACATACAGTCAACATATGACATTGCACCGTTATTCTGGTCCTCGACTAGCATATCGCTAAACTCTATTTCCATCCCGTCCATGTTCTGACGGACTACAAGCATCCTTGGAACACGTCCGCGTTGGCCATAGCGATGACCGAGGACATACTGAACCTGCTGGGACAACCGAGTGTCCAGAATAGGGAGCTCCGTCTGCATAAATAGCATTGAGAGTAATCGTTCGTCATGTTATTACAAAACTGACCAGATGGCTCGGATCCAAGGCGACTATATCGTCAACGCCGAACAGGTCCAGGAGTACCTGAGGTGAGGCACTTGCTCCCACCCAGAAGATCATAAATTCCTCGTTGTCTACCAATTAAATCATGAGTTGCTATCATTGCCAATCGCAGATAGCTTCTCCGAGATACCTATCAAATAGACGCCATGACCCTCCATGAACAGGTGACTGTCTCGCATAAGCGACGGCAAATACACCTGGCCAGTTGTGGTGTCGGGAAGGGCTGCACCTTCGTCCAAGTCATGAAGAGCTAGAAGGCGGGGATAGAGGTGCTGCATCGTGTTGCGGACACCCATCGAAAGGATCTTCTGAGAATAGTAATTTCGAACGTCCGCGGAAACGTTACGTCCTACATGCAGTTATCAGCCGAAATCCACTCAACTGCCACAAACACAAGCCTTTTAGGGGTTTGGACTTTGTTATTGCTAGAATGTAGAGTGGGAGCGCTCTGAAGGCTTCCGGGATTATCAACTGTGGGCTGTCTCAGAAGCGCATAAGGGTCAGGACTTCACTCGCTTACCTGTGATTGCACTGTAGCCGCTGCACAGTTCCGCCTGTATCCAAGTAGAATTGATGAACATTTATCTGTCAGATCTTCTCTAATTTGAGCCATTCGTCGTAAAGACAAGCTCGCCATTGCTATCCAAAAGTAAGTTAACGAGCTGTCAGCAAGACTAGCAGAAATGACCCACCGTCTCGAACAAGATGGGACACCACAGCGTCCATGTCGGCAGAGCGGAATACGTTGCCAGCCAATGACACCACTTCCACAGCAAGATTGCATGTTCGCACGCGGCGTTGGCCTTCAATGGACGTGTACAGAACCGCGCACTGCAGGTAGGCGTATTGGCGTTCATCTAACGTCCGAGAGTGTTCGATCAGTGCGGACACGGCCTTGTCGGAATCAAGAACACCGAACGCCAAGTCCGTGGGTGAGCGTTCTTGAAAATTCCCATAATATTTTGACACCCGCAAACCTTAGAAAAACGGGATGGAAGCGTGAAGTAAGTCGGAGACACGGGACATTACCATGAGAACAACGAATGCGCATTGCACAGCTGAATCCGGTGGTTCGCGTCACCAACCTGCGGAGCTGAGAGGCCAGTACGATTTGATCACGTGCAGGGTTATATCGAGGATGGAAGAACAATTCTCCACCAGTGATAGAAGGAACGATGCCTGCGCATACCTGTGTCAGATTCCTTAAACAGAAGGTTGAAATTACCATACCAATCGAGCCGAGGTCAATAGTTCTACTCATCCCCAAAAACATACTCACACCAATGCCTTCGTCGGAGCATTCTTCGGCGATGTCACGCCATGCCTGTACCCGAGGGATAAAGAGGGTGCGTTCGTTATCTGTACCGTAAACGTGACTCTCATCTGTCGGGGGTTCCAAAGCGCCAGGACCAATGGTGGGCAAGGTGCACTGGAACACGACAATATGGCCCCCTCGACCAGCCTGTGGGAGCGTCATAAGGGCATTATCGTTATATGAAACTGTGTACTCCACACCAAGGATGCGAGCCCAGCTACAAGAGCGCCGCCGAGACACGACTCTCTGACAACACTCTGGCTATTGCGTTCCGCAAGCGAGCCTATCAAGTTCTCGACTGCTGTCCTACCGCGATACGTCAGACAGAAGACGAGGACACCTCAGTCTCAAACACACCTTGACTCCCATGGGTCAACGAACAGTCCATCACGCAAAGGGAGGAAGATCTCTTCCAAGTCCGCCACTATGAGTTGATGTGCTTGAGGGTGATCCGCCTGGTGAACAGTTAAGCGGAATTCGGTGGATCATTCTGGCTACCCTTACAGACAGGTTGTAAAAGTGAAGTGTTTGGTCAAAGGTAAGAATCCCAACTCTGCATCCCTGTGGAAAGCAGGGCTCGAACGTGGACCCGTCCGTAGCAGTACCTCCATACAAGACATCCAGGAGAATACTGCAAACGGACTGAAGAAAACCAGACTCCACGGCATTGATAGAAACATCCAGGGCGAATAGGTAATGTAACGGGACTGGCTTCCGCGGTGTCGATGGTGGTGGTTCAGGGGTAAAGTAGGTTGGCGCCAACTTTGGTAAAGGAGGTGGTGCCCAATACTCATCAGATTCGACGACAAAGTCGACAGTACCCTTGTTCAACTCGGGGCGATTAGCGTGGTCCAAACGCATGAAATTGGCATCTAGGTTGCTGAAATATTCCTGTGAAACTAAGTAGTTGTCTAGCCCGTGAACCAAGGGGCAGTCAAAAGTTATATAACGAACCTTCTGTTTCATGAGAGCACATATTACATTTCCATCTGCTGCCACCCGCGACCCACGTACACCAGGGATTGATGTACCCCCTACACTGGACACATCTTGCAGGGCCACTCGGCTCGCAGGTGACTAGAGGAACGGACTCTTCTCGAGGGTCAAGGTCTGCAAACGGTTGCACTACTACAGCGAGGGGTATATCGCATTCTCGGGTGAGTTGGGCCGAGTTGGGTAAGTTCCAGGTCGTGACGCGTATATGCTTAGGATTTGAGTTGCCTGTATCGTGAACGCGTCAGCTATGATAACGCTAGGTACGTTGCAGGGTCGGAGGGGCGAGACAAAGAAAAACCCAAGTGCCTCGATGCTCGCGACCAATTTCCGGTTCATAAAGCACTTGATTGGCCCTCACCTTGATCAAATGCAACAAAGTCTGTCGTGGAAAGCGGTGGATTGTGCCCAGGTAAAGTCATATACATCTGTCTCCCCCATGTCTCCTTGTCTGTTTCGATGGCGTCTATTGGGGACGGAATCTGGTTGGGGTCGATACGGGCGCGTAGACCTGCAACAGTAGCTGAGCACTGGAGAGTTGACGAGGTGTCCCGACCTGCCTCGGTATGGCTCCCCAGCGCTGTGTGGAGGTTGTGGTATGTGCTGAAGCGGCATACGGACACGAAGAATACTTGGGTGGTGGCAAAGAATGTACAGAGCAGACCCTGCTCATTCGTTGCGGATGACACTTGTACGTCGGGTGCGTCGACATAACTTTGCCAAATCGAGGCGCCATTCAGCGCCGCGCAAACTAGCAGCAGTTGGAACTCCGCTCGCGTGGGGGGCCCTACCCTGAGTTTGAAAACACGGTCTGATTTTGAAAGCAACACTACTAAGTAGTCGCTTTAGAAGAGTCTAGTAGTTCAAATTGTACCACGCCTGAGTTTGAAAAGCCTAGTCTAGTTCTAGTACACTCTTAGTACAAAAGTATACTACAGAGGCATATTCACAACCGTACACGGGGTCCGAACTAGAGCTCACCGCACCGAGAAGCCCTCCAGAAATAAATGAGTATACAAAAGTTGCTCGACCATAGGATGAGATTTGAGTGAGGAATAAATCACCCAGCAGGATGTTTGGCCTGCTACGGAGACCTATGTCCCATCCACATACGCTGCATCGTACGATGATGGGTTGGTCACGCCAGCTGAGCATCTGAGTGCGCCAGAGGACCCTGCGACAACTCTCCATTAGTCTGGTGACCAGCCCGTCTAAAAGAGGTTGCGCGAGGCAAACCTCTATCGACAGTTCACCTCACGCAATATCTTTTAGACGGGCTGGTCACCAGACCAACTCTCCGTGCCCTTGGCTAAACCTGCGTCCCGCAGACGAATTTTTAATCAAGATTTTGGTCGACCCTTTCAAGTGCCAACACTTGGAAGCAAAACCCTCGTGAGCGGTTGCTCGTCGAGGGGAGAGGAAGATGAAAGTGGCATTGATGATTGATCTGTGAGTTGAGAACAGCCTGAGGAGACTGACTAACTGAGAGGAAGGCTGTAGAGTGATCACGAGAACTACTATGGTGTGATCATGATAGAAGCCAGAGAGATGTGGGAAGATCGGTCCGGCGAGTAGTTACCCGCGAAGATCGGATCATGTGACCTGGGGCGTCAAGGCGAAGGAAGGGATCGAGGAGCGGGAGGACCTGACCTTCTGAGCGCTTGGAAGGGTCGATTCGCGCCGAGAGGGAACTGCTGGAAGACGAGAAGCGGGCGGAAAGACGGGCATGAAGGGACCAACAACCCAACACTGGAATTGATGACTTGGGAGGTCACTGCCAGTGGGTAAGTGCGCCGAGAAAGAAGGGAAGCGAAACTGAGAGTGCGCGCAACGCGGGAGAGGAGCGGTGAGATCTTGAGAGGTGCACGAGTCCTGGGAGAAGCTTCGATTACGTCGTTGGAAATATCCGACTCTCGAACGCAACTACTACCACGCTCGCAACTCGATCGGGCACACGAGGTTGTAAGCTACACCCATTTACCGACGTTATTGGCTCTTCCACAGTCCTGGACCATACATATACCATGTAGCAGATCTGATGTTGTATCTACCTCATATTCTTTTCTCCCTCCTTTTGCCTCACAAATACATGCGCTCATCCACGTCCTGTTTCGTTTGAACGATTCTGAAGTTTCTGCCCTCGCAGGTGGTTTCCAGAGGTGTCAAGTGTTAACTCTAACCGTCCCCCTACAAACGTGCGTTCGCGGCATCTTCTTCCCACATACTCCAGATGAGACCCCGATCAGGACGGATGCCAGATTTGACCACCTCTTCGTATACCCTCTTTACATTCTGCGCTCCACATACCCTGCGAATCCTAATCCCCCAAGTTTGGCAATCCTGCATGAGGCCGGACCACGCGTGTCTTTGCAATCGTGTGATCTCTTCAGCAGAGAGTTGTTTCCTCCGTCTCGCGAGCCACTCTGGCATGAAGAACCGTTCGAGGGTTGACGGGGCACTCTGCAGAGAGAACTCATTTGTGGTCCACTCTGTCACCGACTCGCTCTTTGATGACGGCGACAGGTTAGTGAGGCCGAGTGCGACAGAACCGACGACGTCCAACTTGGCATCAGAGAAATGGTTGAATACTCTGGAGTTCAAGTTCTCGTTACCCGCAAGGTCGATGTAAATCCACTTTTGCGACAGTTCGTTCATCACGGTCACGCTTTCGAATCCATCATACTCCAATACGTGGTCGTAGAGACCAAGTTGTTTTGTGAATTCGGGATTTTTTCTGGATGTAAGGCCAACGACCTGTCTCATGGGACTCCTGTTGCCCAAAGTGGCCCCCCGCTTACGGATGAGATATGCGAGACAGAAGGCTGTTTTGGCTGACGCAGAGGAAATGAGGATTCGGGAAGCTCCACGATATTGTGAGGTATTGATCCAGTCTTCGCACCAGAAGGAAGTCCAGAACAATGGGCGGTAAAGCATAGTGAGGTCCTCTACGCCGGGTGACGGATCATACAAGGGATCCGTAGAGCATCTGGTAATTTGATTGTATGGTCTTCTGTCTAAAAACAGTGAAAAACAGTACGAAATTCGTGTAGCGCAAGACAATACCATCGGGAAAATGAGGGCGAGAAACAGCGAATGCATACCGATTGACGTCTGATGATGAAACTGAAAGGGCGAGGAAACGTGTCGGTGCAAAGTAACCAAAAACCCGTTCGCCAGAGTGAATCGCTGGATGTGTTGAATCGACGACAGTTCCAAATCCCCACGCTGGGGTCACGCCATGGGTACTTGGCGATGCACCTGATTCCAGAGATTCTGGCGCCTCGTGGAAATCGAAATATCTTCATAAATGCACCTCCACATCAATGTACTGTGTTCCGGAACAAGAATGGACATACCTGAAATGAGGAACCTCGCCGAGAGCTTGGTAGGTAACATTGTTGGCAGAATATCCAAATCGCTCAACCTTGATTAGCACGTGGTTGGCAGGCAGAACAGCGGGGACAGGTGACTTGGCCAAGACCGCCGTGTTGGGATCCTGCCCGGAGGAGAGACGGGGATGGCAAAGAGTTACGTTGAGTTGAGTATTCATCGATATTCATCGTCCATCAAGGTGACATCAGGGTTGCCTAGAGTAGCGCCAACCGGCTACGCCCGGTCATATCCATACCGGTTTGATATCTCGTCATTATGAGGATGCACCCGGAATCCGAGTGAGCGCAAGATAATTGGTTTGTGTCAATGGTGCGGGGGGTCCGTTGCAGTTGAATCTGAGACGAAGTACCTCCCGGGCGACACCCCAAATTGGACCGAACTTGGAAGCTTGGACGATCATTATGTTCGGCGGGGTAAGAGTTACATCGACATTAACATTACCACGGAGCCTATCCGTACAGTGTCCACTTTGTCCTACAATCGTTGCCAAAGTTTGTGTCCGTGCTAAGTGTACCAAGAAGATATACCGCCAACAAATTGGCTAGCATAGCATAGGTAGGGTATGGGTTCAAATAGGAAGAAGTCCAAGAAGAGTCTTGATCGTCCTCGGGAAATGATCGCCACAGGCCTGAGCCCAACAGTCTCATAATCCAGACAAAGAGCTTGATAAGGCACGGTACGAACATCGAAGGGCGAACGGATTCTATAACGAGAGTGACGCCAAAAATTCTGCTGATGGGCAACGGTGATGTGCAAGGTATTGCGAGATGCAGGAGAGCGAATTGGAAACGGATTTGTGCACGAAGCCTTGAATCAAGTGGTATGATGCGCCGTGAGTCTAATATGGGGGTTTTTTGAATTCGTCATTGATAGCCTGTGCTTCAGGATCGAATTCGTCGCCTTGGATAATTCTTCCCGAAGCATCATACTCTATGTCCGGGCGATTTACAAGAGAATTCATCTAATGAACCCCATCGAATTGGTCAGCAAGGTCACTCACTGCGTTTGGAGGACAAACCTGTATGTGGACGCTATCCCCTTGTTTCACAGAGATGTGGTGTGGAGGCGCAGAAAGTGGAGGTGTGCGGAACGCAACCGTTGACTGAGCAGTGGAACTATGTAACAAATGTGTCAGGAGAGCAAAAGGTGCATTTTCGAATATACAGACGTAAATCCCTCTGTGCCATGGAAACTAAAGTTTGTCAATCTCCGGACCACTCGGCAAGCCACGATCTGACTCAGAGAGTTAGCTTAGATAGCGCAAAGTGATTCGATCGGTCTCCTTACAGTAGATGCAATTGCAGCAGGAACATTTGCGATGATGGACATAACCGCATTCAGGTTTAGCAGCATGAAAACCTATAATTAAGGCCAAAATCAGTCAGAACGGTACCGGATAGTGACACAGAACATCATGGATTGTACCCACCGTCGCAAGGAGGTTCGCCAGGAATCTGCAGACGCAGGTGTGTTAGCTCTACTTGAATCCAACTTATTCAGGTGCATGTATGCAGGCTTACGCGATGACGAAGTAGATCAACCCGTCACCGAATATTAGGTTGATGAGTTTGGACCGACCATTAGGAGGAAACGCAAGTTTCCAGCCAGTCAAGCACAAGACTGTGAAATCGAAAACCATGGAATATATGAAGCTGATAGCAAGGATTTGGTTGTCGGTGTACGTAATGACACATGTGCCTTGAATCCAAGCAGCCTTGAGAAGAATCCCTAAGGGATGAAATATGTGAATGCCCAATGCGCTTTCAAATTACTCACCATGCAATAGCAACGACCAGTGGCCAAGGATGATTAGGATGAGGAGGGTCACGACATACTTATTCTGTAACCACACGGCCATCCTGAGGAGTGTAAGAAATGATGTATTGAGATCTCAGTTGAGACCTACGTTCTAATCGAGAGGTTGATACTCGCCAGGCCGATGGCGGCATTGCCAAATACCTGGTTGAACGTATACAGACCCTGGCAGTCTATTTTTGTCCTGACGTTGAGGGCAATGGCGCTACTTGAAGCTTTAATACCGGCACCACGCAGATTGAAGAGAAATCAGACTTACATTCCAATGAGGGCGAGTAATAAACAGTAACGACCCGCAAAATAAAATATCTGGGGTGGGTTTGTCACCAAGAGGCCATTGGTGATGGACGGACAATCCTACCAATGGCCATTTGAACTTTCTCTTTCCAGAGAGAAACTGCCAATCGAAGTTCAGTGAGGTGACAAACTCCCATCTAGAGATACCGTGAGTGCGTGTATGCGGGGGTTCGAAGCATGACTTACATGTAGATACCCAAGAGGGCATGCATAAAATTATTAAAGGCGACTAGCGACGACCTTGGTCAGTACGGGGAACCTATGGGGTATCCTGACTCACCGACGTCGGCCTGTATCTCGGCTTGAGACTGCCAGTCGACCATTAGAGGGTGTATCGGCGGCGAGGGAGAGGGGCTGATATGACGGGCGCTGGTGGAGACCACTCTTAAGGCTTTAAAGGGCGGCCGTTACGTCGGCGATGGCGTTTAGGTGAGCCCTTGCTAATCATTTTTACCCCGTGTCGGTGCCTGTTTGAAGGTTGGAATAGAATGGAAAGGCGATTGCCAAGTACTGGTGGACATATCCTCCGAGGTTCCTAAATTCGATACTGGTGCTTCTTTGATGGCAGACAGGTCGCCGACTGCTTAATTATGTACTTCGAAGGCTCTCTTCCAAGTTCCTTGTTGCAACCTGCAAAGCACGTCAGCGGATCATGATAATTGTACCAGTCCTTGCCGTCGTAACAGATCCAAACCTCCTCAGACCGACGTACCAGGGACTTGCCAGGGACACCAAGTCTGAGACCAGTGATGGGAGGACACCTGGCGAAAAAGGAAATTAAGAATCCGAGTTCGCTCGAAGCCCTGTTTCGCGGATCGGCCGAGGAGGCGGCGGGTCACCGAATCAAAATTAAAGAGTTGTGTTGCGTCTGGCAGTGGTCTTTTTCGACGCTCGCAGGGCCCAATTGAATTTACCATCTCCGACCCGGGATCAATCGACCATGAACTTTCTTGAAAACACGTTGTTCCTTCGCTATCATCTCACTTTTTATCTACTCCACAAGGGATGTTTGATGTATTTATGGACACTACGTAGCGATTGAGGCTGAGCCAGAGCGCCCATCCCACGCTACGACCGACTGGAGCTCGGACCCCTGCTTTTCTGTGATCCACGCATCAATTTCGGTGGTACTTGTAGTCGGCAACATGTGGCAAGGGTGTGACATTCCGTGACTCTCGCAGCCTTGGGAGTCGTGGGAAGACGTGTGGATGCGTGGATGCATGCTGGAGGGGGTCACTAGAACTACTTGTACAATGTCGGTGATCTCTGAAAGCTCAGCGCTCAGCGCTCAGGCCCAGCACGAGTCTCGGATCCGGGGTACTTGAATCCCTAGAGGTCGAACAGGCACAGTGGACTTTCTCATAATGCGGCCCATAGCGTCGGGAGCGACAAATGTTGATACACTATGAGATTAATGCGTTATTAATGTGCATTTTGGCGAGAACGCGCGAGCGCAGCTCCTCAGCGCTATCAGCTAATATACTACTAGCTAATGGGGCATAGCCCAATTCTTGTGTGCAAACGATACCGACCGTAATGTTATTCAGCTTGTTGCTGCTTCCAGTTGAAACTTGAAAGATATGACTGCTCTGAGTTGTAAGACGAAGATAGGCATCGATCGCTAGCTAATACTCTTATCAGTCACGGCATGTGCGTGAATACCTGAATTTTATCAATCTAAGGCGAGGTCGAGGTGAGGTGAGGCAGTGTGAACCTCAAACTTCGGTTCAGGACTTGAAGTACACCTCACCTCGCGGCAGCACTGGCGAGAAAGTCGACTGTACTTACTATTCCGAGCCCGTTACCAGACGTGCACCCTGAAACATCGACGGTTGAACTTCCAAATTTTCCGTTACCTTTTTTAAATTTGATCGTTGGATGCCCCCGTGGCCTGGGTAGGCTCGCCAGAGTCCACCGGGAGCAAGATGAAAATATCGTTAGGCTGGGCTATCGCAAATGTTGGCAGATCGGGTCTTATCATGGTCTCCAGTGATGGGTCTGCTGGATCAATCCGCTGAAGTTGGCAACCAGTTCTTTTTTGATTGATCGCGAAACTCGTGAGTCGTACGGCTCCCGCGTCTAATTCTTCGTAGGTAAGCATTTCTAGTTTTACTCGGGAACGCCACGCCGAGGAGGGAGTCTACGCCCCCGTCGATGCTTCGGTTTTCTAGACCTGGACTCTCCTCAGACTCCCCAAGGTCCTGACCAAATCAGTGTCTCCCTTGAAATGAGAAGATTTCAGATATTGTACTCACGTCCTGACATCTTCCTTCTAAGCCAAAGCTACTTACTGTCACTTGATCATTATCACGAAACATGTCGTTAGAGAGTGTGTGTTCGGTTTATTCCAAACCCTTCAAGGTGTCGATGGTTGATAAGTAGCAAATTTTTGGGGTCACTCAAAGTGCCAACAGCCGACGGGCGTCTCTGTTTGCATGACTCTTCCCGTAGTATCAAATTGAGAGTGGCGGCAACAACCTTGTCGATATTTCGGTGGGCATTTGCCGAAAAAATCAAGTTCACTCGAATCACGAACGCAGAAGAAACCTTACCCAGTAAGGTGATTTTGATTTCTTCACTGAGAACCGAGTCGAGAACGTCGTAGGTAGGCTCAATTGGACGCGTCGAACCTAGTGCGGCGTGGACCAGCGGAGATTACGTTGGTCGTCAGAAGGCAGGCCAGCAAGGAAGGTCGCAAGAATGATCGCGACGCCTTCGGACTACCAAGCGTCATGTTGCATGAGCACCGTCTAGTGATCATGCCCGTTTCTTTCAAAGAAAAGAGACTTGAGTACTAGGCATTCCAAGCATTGGAAGCCGCTTCAGAATTTTGCGGTGTTAGATCAGTGCGGCCCTTGATTTCAGTGCAGACTCGGACTCGGAGGTGAGTGAAATCTCAGCTTGGTGATGGTGGATGTATAGGAACTACCCTCGATCGAGCGCAGTTTCTCCTCCGTGTAACCATCTTGGTGCCGTTAAGCAACGCGCCGGGGATGTTTGGCACTGGTATTATCACCGCGCGTTCGGCTTCCTTGAATCGAATGTCGTCATGGTGTGTTATTCACTGAGGGCGCCCTTGACGGACACAGAAGCGTACCAAGGAGCAAGTACTTATGGGGTAAATCGACGGAGAGTTTTTAATGCAGGCCTCTTGGTGAATTTTTTCATCCTGCTTTTCCTTCCTTGTTTCAAGTGCCCTTCGCGGCTTGGCCACTCGTTCACTTGCACGCACTCTATTTGGTCCAAATGACTAACTGGCAGTCCCTTGTGGAACTTTCAACGGACTTACGTGAGTTGGTGGATCTATCAACTTGATACATCTGCTAAGTAGGAACTATTTTGCAGTGGTTTTCGACAGACTGATGCATGCGTTGCTGGGTCTGTACGGGTAAGCCCAGACTGCCGAGCACCTCAGATCTCAAGTTGAGAACACCTTTGCCAGGTGGGAGATCATGCTTACCATCGATTTCGACTGGGCAGTTATTTCCGGGAAAAGAAAATTTCGTTGGCCCCTTGTAAGTTGTTGTAACGAAAAAAAGTGCAAATAACGATAATCTATTGTAGATTTTCTACTTCGCCGGACGATATCTGTTGTTATTTGCGATGATCGGAATGTAAAAGGAGTTCTTCCTCGTCTCGAGCATAGTTGACTCGCATCGCAGATTGATTTCTCTTGACACACCGACGTTAGTCTGACACCGTTGTTCCTGCTGATTGTACTCAAAGGGAAAACACAGAAAGGTCAATTGCCAGGCCCTGTATGTGTTCAACCAGGTTCGTTGTCACTCCGACAAAGGAGTGGGGGAAACAACTTACTTTCTCCAAGCTTGCCGGTGACTCCGCACTGGGTCTGGCTAGTATCAATCTTTCGCTTCGCACGCAAGTTTTTGCCAGCCCTCGTCCTATATGGCGCTCATGCGATCACCGCAGTATAGCAATTTGGTCTCAAAACAAGTGGGTAGTTGGCATCATAGTCCTTCTTATCCTCGGGCACTGGTCCCTTATTTTGCAAGGTGTGTGAAAGCATTTTGGATACTCCAACACATGCCGATATCAGTACTAGGTGTACTACTTAAGGTGATCTGGGTCCAAGGTGTTGGCTGTACAATCGTCAAGAGTAACACGACCATCCTCGCCGCTACATTTATCTATTCCATGAGTTTCGATCTTATTGTTCTCTGCCTGACTGCGTACAAATTAGCGTGGACCCGGCGCATATCTGGCACTTCCGGAATTCACAGCAAGCTGGTTCGCATGGTATTCTCCGACGGACTAGTTTACTTCATCCTTGCGTACGTTCTTCGCGCCCTCGCCGAGTCATTAGCACTTATGTATGGGCAGTTTCTTGGCAAACCTGTTGGCTACGATATTCATGATCATCGACCTAAATGCCGTCATGGGTGTCATATTCAATGTTCCCGCGGCCATGGCCTCAACGGTATGTTTTCATATCATCGTCATTAGACGCACAGAAGTTCTTCTGTTCTACCACAGATCATGGCTTCGCGCGTAGTCCGTCGACTCTATAACTTCAATCTAGCTATCCCTGAGGTATAGTAAGCAATATGTTATTACCTGTTAACCACCTGTTCATTTCGATCACTCAGTCATTCAGATGAGAGGTCGGGCGGAGTGGTATTCGGGAATCCACCCCACCCACGCGCTAGGTCCGCGAGAGAGCCCGCAGCTATTCATGTAGAAGTAAGTAAGTGGCCATCACAACCGCTACAGTCACTTCAATGTTTACACCGGCAGGTAGACACGCACCGTCAAACACATTCGCTGTCCGACGTCCCACAGTACCCCATGAAGCCTAGCAGTGACTTTCTGTCCCTCAACGATCACGGGGAACACGCCAAGGTCGCTCATGTGCTCTGAGTGTTCTATAATCCACACGAGTCAGCTCCGTGTAGTGACCTTCCTAAAACAACACCTGAAGTATGCGTTCAGCTTGTTATGTGTATCTTTGTGATGCGCTATACTTAAGTAGAATTCTTGTCATTCCTTTGAGCTTCAACATTCCAATCCAATCGTTTTGAATCCGTGTCCAGCGAAGTTTCGCTTTGAATCACCGACAAAGATCATAAATGAGATATGAATGTCGTGCTTTGTTGCATGGATTTCGTCACGATGTCGTCAATAGAGTGCTCGTAGACCACACATTGCAGACAACAGTAAAAACGGATCAGCCGGGCCGTTCGCCCGCAAGTACCGTGTGTGACTGTGACTATCTGTGACGTACGTGTTTGACGCGTCTTGTTGGTTGGCCGTTTCCTTGGCCATTTCGTTGTTCCCCCTAATCAGGACGAGATTTGACACGATGCCGCTCGTTCGCATAGAGCTATCCAACTTCAAATCGTATCGGTGAGTCTCCACGCAGTTTATCGTTCGTACAGTGTGACATATCTTTACAGCGGTCACCAAGTCATTGGCCCATTCAAGAACTTTACCTCTATCATCGGTCCAAATGGCGCTGGAAAGTCCAATCTCATGGATGCCATTTCTTTCGTGCTCGGTGTAAAGAGTGCCCAACTTCGAAGTAGCCAGCTAAAAGACTTGGTTTATCGAGGTCGGCGCCTCGCGCGGGGTCCCACTGACGGGTCGGAGGATACTCGGGATCAAGACAACGCGCAAGACGACAGCGAGGGAGAAGAGGGCCAAGGCGAGGGAACCGCAAAGAAAGCTTGGGTCCTTGCCGTATACGAGGGGGAGAATAAGAAAGAATGGCTCTTCCAGCGCACGTGTGTCTCTCGTGTTACCCTTGCCTCCGCTCGTGCATCTCACCATCTCATAGCATTTCTACCACTGGTGCATCCGAATATCGTCTCAATGATAGGGTTGTCACGTATACTGCCTACAATGCTGCGCTCGTCTCGCACAATATCCTTGTCAAAGCAAAGAACTTCCTCGTCTTCCAAGGAGATGTAGAAGCCGTCGCCTCCCAATCACCACGAGAACTTACACGTCTCATCGAGCAAATCTCTGGTTCCCTCGAGCTGGCGCCAGATTACGAGAAGGCAAAGGATGCACAGGAGCGAGCTACTGAGAATGCCACGTTCAATTTTACAAAGAGGAGGGGTATTACTGGTGAAATACGACAGTATAAAGAACAAAAGGGTGAAGCAGAGCGCTTTGAGAGTCTCTGTCAAGAAAAAGTTCGTACTTTTGCGATAACCGCTACAAACGTCGCTTATATGCGCCCTTTTAGGACGATCTCATCTTGCGGCGAATCCTATACAAATTATTCCATATCGAAGAAGCTCTTGAAGCCAACGCCAGAGACATTCAAAGGAAGTCACGGGCCCTTGCAGGATTGCGGGCAGAGCAGCAACAACATGACAAGGCACTGGAAGATGCTCGTGCTGATCAAGCCAGAGCTCGCACCGCTGTCGTTAGGGAAGAAAAGAAAGTAAAGAAGGCGGAAAAGACTGTTGAGTCCAAAGTCGGTGGACCTTCGCTTTAAGTTCAAGTTATTTGTGTTCTGATACCTGTCTAGGAGCCTGACTTGGTCGCAACCGACGAGAAAATCAAGCATTCCGCTAGAAAGACGCAGAATGCGCAAGCCATGCGTGAACAAGTTGAGAAAGATGACGAGCGCCAACGAGCTAAGCTGAACGCCCTTCGTCGTGACCTCCAAACTGCGCGCAGAGCCGCTGATGAAGCTACTGGTTTGTCATAATGTTTCTTGTGTACGGCGGGTTCATTTATTCTCGGCATGTCACACCATCAGAGGCACATCGTCTGGCGTCTCAAGATAATACAGCTTTGAGTGAAGAGAGTCTCGCCGAGTACCGCGCTCTGTGAGGCCATCCCACCTCTGTGAAATGAGTGCGTTTCTCACCTTTTCTGAATCAAATCAGAAAAGCACAAGCCAGTATATTGGCAGTATCCGAACGCCAATCACTCGAGACGCTGGGAAGAGAGGAAAAGACTGCCTCGCGTACGCTTGGCCAGCTGAAAGCTCAAATCGAGGAGATGGAAACCAAAAAGAACAAACTGACTGAAGATGCGGGCGCCCAAGGGGAGAAAAAGACCGAGGTAACTTGATCGGCGACGGTATGAAGTTGTTCTGATGGAATTTGTTAGCTTGAGCAAAAACTGGCAACTTTGCAGGCTGACTTGGCCCGTGTTAAGCAAGAATATGACAACCATCAGAGCGAACGGACCCGCATAGCGTAAGCACTGCAACCGCTTCCCCCAGCGCAAAGACTTGACTCACTTCTTCAGCCGCCTTGAAGCGGAAGCAAACGAAAAGCTTACGGATGTCTATCAGCGTCTCCTCCAAGCGGGTATTGATAGGAACGAAACGGAACGGGAAGCGAAGCTCAAGGAGACCCTTGCAAGCCTACAGCGTGTCTTCCCAGGTACGTTTTACTCACTCATGTAACACTTGCGGATCGTTCCTAACCCTTTTTTCCCTCCATAAATACAGGTGTTAGAGGACGAGTAGTAGATCTGTGCAAGCCCACTCAGCGAAAATACGAGTCTGCTGTTTCCGTAATTCTGGGTAGGAACATCGACGCGGTAGTTGTCGACGAGGAGAAAACAGCGATCGAATGCATTGAGGTTGGTCCCACGTGCCCATCCATCTTTGTCTTAACTTAACTTGTCTTTAAGTACCTACGTACCCAGCGAGCCGGGCAAGCAACTTTCCTGCCCCTCGACACGATCTCCGTGAAACCCGTTAATGACAAATTCCGCTCCTTTGCCAAGGGGGCTCGGCTCGCCGTTGATGTCATTCAGTACGAACCTGCTGTTGAACGAGCGATGCACCACGTTTGTGGGAACGCTCTTGTATGTGACACAATGGAGGTAGCCAAGTACGTATGCTGGGAGAAAGGTCAAGAAGTTAAAGGTAGGTGGAAGAAAGTCGCGGAGGGACAGAATACTTAGCCTCATGCACATTCTTTAGCTGTTACGCTTGAAGGGACAGTCATCCATAAAAGCGGGCTGATGACTGGCGGACGAAGCACACATGGGTCTGGAAAGAAGTGGGAAGAAAAGGATGTACAAGGTCTGCTCGTCCCTATTCAGTCTAGTAGTGCCTCGTTTACACAGGACAACTCAGGCCTTGTCCGCCTTCGAGATAACCTCCTGGCACAACTGCAGGAACTCAATCGCTCCAAGTCGCGTGGTAAAGCAGACGAAAATATCATCGCTGAGATAACGAGGTTGGAGAGCGCTATCACGGTGACCAAGGATGATCTGGTTCGTACACCTGCGCTTTACGCTGTACCGTCTATGAGTCGATGACTCACGAGGTCGCAGAGTGCTTTTAAACTTCGCCACAAAGGCACCAAAGATGAGCTTAAACATGTCGAGCGTGAGCTTAAGACGCTTGCACCCGACCTCAAAATAGTCAGCAAACATCCAATTTTCTTCTTATATCGATCCCATGACCTCACCTTTTGCATAGGCTCAAACTGCGCATACCACACTCGCCTTGCGCATATCAACGCTCCAGTCGATTATTGACGAAGCGGAGCATGGCGTTTTCGCCTCTTTTTGCACCAAGATCGGGGTCAATCACATCCGGGAGTATGAAGAACGTCAGCTTAGAGAGGCAGAAGAAGAGAGTCAAGCACGGAATCGATTCGATCAACAGATTGCGCGCTTGACACACCAGTGAGAATTTTTACTTCTTATTGACTCGGGTGTCTCGTTAACATCACTGTTCGCTTACAGAATTCAGTTTGAGGAAGAGCAACTGCAGCTCACCCAGAACAGACTCGCGACGCTCAGGAAAACTCAAGAAGACGAAGAATTGAAAGTTGTCGAGCTGGAGGAGCAGAAACGTCAGATCCAAGCCGAGATTGCATTGGGCCAAGAAGCGATCGAAAATCTCAGGCAAGACCTTCACGCGCTTAATGAAGCGTTGGAAGAGAAAAATAAGGTTGTGGAGCAAGTGAAGAAAACGCATGCGCGCGCGGCAAAGGTGCTTGATCAGGCACTGAAGGAGATTGGGTCAATGGCTCGTGGTTTTCTGTGCATGCTTTCATCGTTGATTAATTTCTATCCGACCTCAGAACGATGAAATCGAAAAGTTGGCGCTTGAACGCTCGTCGATGTATCGTAAATGTCGACTCGAGGATATCAAGATACCGCTTGTGGCAGGTCACTTGAAGAACGTGCCTATGGAAGAGGTGAGAGCCCAAATCATCGTGGTATTGGCGCACTGAAGTCGTTGCAGAACCTACGTGATGAAGTGGCCATGGACGTTGATGAGGACGAGGATGGCACTCAGCGACCTAAACAAGTCCAAGACTACGGTATCGAAGTTGACTTTGCTGCATTGGACGATGAGGAGCGTGCTGTAAGTTTACGTCGAGTGTCCCGGTCGTGGAGTATGAATTCAATATTGCAGAGCAACAATCCAGAAACTCTTGCTGAATTTGATGCATCGATCACCAAATTAAACACAGACATCGAACGTATGGCGCCGAACCTGAAAGCGATCGAGAGACTGGATGATGTTGAAGCCCGACTTGTCGAGACCGAGCGAGAGGCAGAGAAGGCACGCAAGGATTCCAGGACAGCGAGAGACCAGTTCAACGAGATCAAGCGCCAGAGGTGGGTAGTCTTGATCGCTGGACTTGCAAGTATGTTGATCGTTGGTGGTAGATGTGAACTCTTCAATAAGGCATACAACCATATCTCTGAACGAATTGACGAAGTATACAAGGACCTTACGAAGGGCAAGAGTGCGCCAATGGGAGGTGTTGCATACTTAAGTTTAGAGGACAGCGAGGTAATACTGAGGAGACTTGACCATTTGTTCGGGATATTAATCTGTGCTTTCAATAGGAACCTTATATTGCCGGGATCAAGTATCATGCCATGCCGCCGATGAAACGATTCCGAGATATGGAACAATTGTCGGGTGGGGAGAAGACAGTCGCTGCTCTAGCGTTGCTTTTCGCGATCCACAGGTGAGTTCCATTTCTGGTATTTCCATGCGTCCCTTTATATTCCCGCATCAGCTATCAACCTGCGCCGTTCTTCGTCCTGGATGAAGTAGACGCAGCCCTAGACAACACAAACGTCGCCAAGATAGCGAACTACATTCGTTCTCAAGCATCGGACTCCTTCCAGTTCATTGTCATCAGTCTCAAAGGTTCCTTATATGAGCGTGGCCACTCGTTGGTGGGAATATACCGAGACCAGGGAATCAACAGTTCGCGGACGCTTACACTAGACGTAAGTCCTGCACAGTTTCGTTTTTGCATTATGAGACTGATCGGCTTTGAAGTTGACCCAATACGATGAATGAAGGTTGCTGCAAATCTTGTCGTTATTCTTATTTGCTATCACTTGATCCATCTGTCCACCGTTGTCACCATTATTTGGCGGTATAATGTAGTATTTTTTTTTGGTCACTGCACATTGGGTCCACTGGCTACCTTCAGGCTGGACCCCGATGCGACGAAATGGATAAGATTTGGGCCAGCTCCCAAGTCGACAAAGTATACATTTGCCAGTTGCATATCAGGATTCTCTCAGGTTTGTTAGTTGGGAGCCTTACTAAGTGGCCGCGCAAGTGAAGGTGCCCACCAAGTATACATTATTGGATCATAAACAAGTGAGCGAACGTCGGCCTTGCCATAGAATACGATCGCGACGTTTCCCTTGTCGATTGCTACTGCTGTGGGCTTTATGTACGCGTAAAATTTCAGATGCTCCTTCAGGCGTGATGAGTTATGAACTGACGAACTTGTGTGCGTACGAGTGGCCGTGAATTCGCTGATCGAGACTGCAACACAGGGCACGCTCACGTAGCGCTGCTGTGTGACCCCGTGACTGAGGAGAAATGGTGTGTAGAAGTAGGCCTGTAAACAATATACCTGGTCAGTAGTAAACTCCGGGCGAGAAAGACACCATCCATGAGCTGAGCCCATGCAACATATGCAGGAAGTATCGACTTACGTAAACCATTATCCTCGACTTGTATTTACTGCGCCAAGCAATTTGAGGCCCATTCAACCGCGATGGGTCATTCGTTGTACCCTCGCTCAGCCGTTCTGGTACTTGGCCAGTCCTCCATCCATTCACTTCTCCCATCAACACTTCTCGCGCAAGTAGAATCACTTCTCCAAAATGGCAGACTGGCAGAAGCGGAGGCGCTGCTGGAACGGACTGAGGCTGATCTTGCGCAGGGAAGCACGACTTCGGGTGACCAAGTGGGTGGTGTGCGTTACTCGGATTTGTACGCACTGACGAGCAATGTATTGAAGGAGTCGCTACACTACTTACACCAGTGTCTCGCCTTCGCCTTCGTCCGTCAGACTAGATTTCGAGAGGCAACAGCCCACTTTGTCAAGGGAGCTATCGATCCTCGCGTCCCTGTTTCATACTTCGACGAACTACGAACTGCTTTATTCAGTGAACCCCCTGGTAACGAGAAGAATGGTAGCACACCTCTACGAGGTGTCGAGGGAAGTTTTGTCGAGGTCGAGGTCTGGGATGGTGTTAGAGAATATATGCCTGATGAAACCAGTGTCGATGATCTCAGTAAGTCCGTTCACATCTTCCTTTTCGTCCTCTCGCATGTAGTACCCTGTTCCTCCATCACCAACCTCCAACCACCAATCGACCTGCCGGCAACTCACCTCTTCCTTCTCTTCCCATGTCTCTCACGACTCTCGCCCCTGCCCTACCATCTGCAACAAATAAAATAAAATGATGCTTGGGCACTGACATTCAGTCGCCACCAACTTAGTCAGGAATTATTCCCCTTACCTGCGTCCCGGCGCAATACCTGGTTCATCAGTCGGAGATGAACCTGCCGACGCAGAGTCATCAACCTCCGACTCCCACACGGAAAGTGGCACACGCACACATCCAGCGACCATTGCGATGCGTGAAGGGCTGAGAGGAGAAGCCAATGAGATGGTGAAGAGCCTCTTGGTTGCTGTATTGGGGAGCACTGAAATGTGGTCGAGAGATGTCATCGAGGTGCGTATTTTACTTGTTTGTATTGCTTATCCGTTCGGGGCGAGGGGAATCAGGCAACATTTACCCTGTGTTCCAAGGTTCGACCACCATACCCTTCGTGCCGGGGTCCTCCATATTTCGATAGTGTTATTCCCATGGTCATCTGGTATTTTCCTACCCTGCTGCAAGTTGTTCTTATTTTCCGTCGTGTCTTCTTCGCTTTGACTATCGTTCATACATTCCTAGGCAACTATTCTAACGCTGTACCGCTCATCTAGATAACATCAACAGCTCTCGCCCTTCTCTATGCACATGCGCGAGATATTCAATCCCTCTTTGCACTCTTCGCACCCCCTCGCTTGGCTCCATCTACTTCCTCCTCGCGCCCGGTATCCCGGTCTAGTTCCCAACCACCCTCACGTCCTGGTTCAACATCGCATACATATCCTTCGAATAGCCACCAAATTTCTATCCCATCATTACCAGTACATACGCGACATGCCTCCCACCCTCTGAGACCTGCGCTGCCATTTCGCCCGGAAATTTTAGCACCCGTTCTCTCACAGATGAACCTCTGGGGTGCTTTGGTGGAGATGTGGGGAGTGTTTGGCAATGGGGAAAGAGTTGTGGATGTTTTAGCTGGGTAAGATGATCGATCATCCGTCCATGACTTCAAATACCTGTTCTTTTCTCTAAAAATATGGAACAGCCTCGCGGAAGGAACATATGTCGATTCCCTGGTCGTCGATCCACTCGGGCAGATATTCACGATGCTCGCTCCCCCTGATCCGTCCACCTCAACAGCAGGGATCGGCCCGATTCTAAGTGAGCATGAGAGATCTCGCTTGGTGAAGAAGTGGGCTGCATGGCTTGCTGGGAAAGACGTTGAGAAAGGTTTGGAGGTGCGTACATGCTTTCCGTTTCTCGCTGTTATTTCGTTTTACTCAAAAATGTATCTTTTATAATTGCGTTGGAACGGTGTTTTGATTCTTGACATACAGTTGCTAACGGCCTCACAACCAACGCGGCATCGCCGACCTACCGGTGCCGTAGGCCGCGAAAGGGATAAAGCAGCAGATCGAGCAAAAGACACGCGAAAGGCTGACGAATTGGCCATTCTTTCCGAACTCCGGAATACCAACGCACTTGCTGCAAAACGGTATCTGGAGTGGTTGGTTGTTTGCCGAGGACTTGGAAGAGATGGGGGTCAGACGACGGAGGAAGAAAAGTTGTTCGAGGAACTTGTATGGAACTGCGTGGAGGACGTTCTGGAGTACGTTGGGGACGAGGGTATCGGGAGGCTTTGGAGGGCAAAAGGTTCGTCAACCGTATCAATTTGCAGCACAGTGGTATGGCCATAGGCTGACATACATTCTATATTTGTTACAGCGGCATCATACTCCTCTTCCCCAAGCATCTCGGCTATTTCGCCTTCGCCACCTCCACCTCCCCCAAAGCCGGATTCACCACCTTCACCCATACACCTGTCTTCGCCATCACCGCTGCGCCCGCCATTCCTGTCTTATTTCGCCTCGACGACCCCTGACTCCCCGTCAAAGCGTGCACGCATAAAGGCAATACTACTTCTTCAGTCTCTCAGAGAGGGTAAAAGGCTTGTCAGGGATATACAAGACAGGATCACCAGTAGGGGGTGGGATAAAATTCTTGGTCTTGAGATGGCTATTCTACATTCGAAGGTATGCCATGTGTTGTCTTTCCTATATTCTTGTGTTCGCAGATTCTTACCCACGTGACGATGTCAGACCCCATCCGCACGGATTACTCTCAAGACGCTGTATATTCTGCGGGACGCATCAACGGCCGAGTTGTATGCATCGAGTGGCGGCTTGACGGGGGTAGTTAGCACAAAACTAGGTGTAAGCGCTGCGGAAGGTTGTGGGTTGTCTGATTGGAGTGGGTGGTTTGCGAGGGGATGCAGTGCGGCAGGGGTAAAAGGAGAAGAAAAGGGTGTACAGAACGGCGACATGTTGAAAATGCTGCTGGAAGTTTATATGGAAGACGGGTCAGTCTCGTCTTCGCGGGAGAGCAGACATGTTGACTACGTTTCACATTTTACAGGGACACGCAACACACAGCGCGGTTTTTGAGCTCGCAAGCGAAAAAACTGGATGCTCCAGATGTGAGTGCTTTCATGATTTGGATTTCTGTCTGTCATGGACTTTTGTGAGTGACCGGGATGATAATTGTTGGCTTGATTTTGAGGCGCCGTCGATGACATAGATATACTCGAACTCTGATGATCTCTCTTCGCATTCGTTCTTGGGTAGTCCCTCTCCAAACTGGCATTACTGACGTATTCACTGATCACGCAGATCCTCCCGCTTGTCCCGACCACTTGGCCACTCTGCACAGTCTCGACCTACCTCATTCGTTCCCTCCGACGCACGCAGCATATCGCTCATGAAGGTCAAATCGTCAGAGCCATCTGTGCAGGACAGAACCTTGCCGTGCTTGAGAGTACGTTTGAGGTCCTGCGAGAGGAAGGTGCGATTGTGGAGGAGGCTGTGAGCGACGACGAGGAAGATAGGAAGGGGGCAGACGGGGTAGGGAGGAGCTTTGATGAAAAGGTTGTAGTACATGGTGGGGATGAAGGTGGGACTGAGGTGGTGAATGTCCATGTGGGAGGTGGTGGAACATGATTAATTGATGTTGATATCAATGTTACTTGAGAGCCCGAAATGTCGATGCTGGATCCATGATCTTGGTACACATACTGTAGTAACCTACATACATATTTCCTGGCTCTGAGACGGAACCTTGGAGTAGAGTACTACAATAGATACCATCCCTCCATGCAGAGAGGTCGCCGCAACGTCAACGTTGAACTACAATGTACTTGCATACGCTCTCAAAAATAGTGATATATTCTGTGTAAATCATTGGGATGTTATTATCTGAGACAGAATGGAGGTGGTTGGTCATGCCTCTGGGAAAAAGTCTCGAATATCCAGTGTCCAGCTTACTATTCGTACTCGGTCAGAGCAGACCTCCACAGGTTCACTTACTGCACCCGAAACGGATCCCAACCTTGCACGAGGGGCTAGTGGTCGAATGAGTGACATACCGTGTCAGAGTTGTAGTAATATTGAGCTCGAGTGACCCGGTCCCGTTCAGGATTCAGTTGCAAACCGTGTTGCTGAGAAGTGGATCTCAGCCAAATTTCAAAGGTAAAAGTGGTTCTCATGAATATCTCTATTCTCGCGTGGCAAGGTCAGAGTGTCTGGATCACACAGGGTGGTGTTTTCGCCTGCCTGAGAGATTATCCTAGACGGATTGCACGGGGTTTCGAGCTATTGAATCGTTGAGGGTACTTGACTTCGTTGCCTGGCCCGTTCCACGTCATGGCCTGGTCTCGCTGAATCCGCCAAATCGTTCCGAATCTGTCAAAGCTTGCTGACATAATGTCATCAATCCACCCAGTGAGCTCAGGTCACGACAGACAACCTCAATGCATCGAGCCCCAAGGCCTTATGGACCTGACGAGTGACGACAAGCAAAATTGGGTTTTACTTAGAGAACGTAGCCTCCAACCAGGAGGTTTTGGAGAGGATAGAGCCAGAATATGGTTTGTGCATCGCGTCCCAAATTTCCTTGCTCCACTTCATGTTGACCGAATGATTCTAGGCCTGCTCTCCTCGGTGCACAACCGCTCTCCGATCCGCCACCTTACTCAGAGGTGGATAGTACGAATGAACATGGAAATCCGATGAACGAAGGGATGGACGAGTCTGTGGCAGACCCCCACGCAGACGAGCGGCAAATCAAGCTGGACACGGATCGCAGCTTTGTATTATACCCTGGAGGTACGGAATGACACCGACGGTGTTCACATACACGCTGAATTATATTTCCGCGATCAGAATCCGGCACTGCACCCGCTCGGGATGCACTTCAGAATGACTTGCATGGGCTCCTCGTGTCGTTGTTCCGGAAACGTCGTTCGCTTCACTACTTCCAGGGTTTCCACGATATCATGACCGTCATCTTTCTCACTTTACCGCGGCCTCTTCACCTCGCATGTGCAGAAAAGATGGCACTTCATCGGGTGAGAGATGCGATGGGGGTTGGACTCGAACCAATACTCGGTCTATTGAGGTGCGATTCCAAAGGCGTCTACAATTCCTCAATATGTGCTCATGACGTACCAGGGTACTTAGAAACTTGTTGAGGCTTGCAGATCCTGCATACGCAAGGCTCCTCGAAGAGTACGTACACTCACAGGTCCTGCTTGCCCATGCTAACCATAGTATGCATCTCGATATCTAGCACTTCACCACTCCCATACCATGCACTCTCTCATCTCCTTACGCTCTTCTCGCACGATATCCCGACACTTCCTCTTGTCCAACATGTATGGGACTTTCTTCTATCACGAGAGCCGATTGCTGTGGTGTGGCTCGCCGCTGCTGTGAGTATAACTAACTCCAACTTCTTATTCGTCCGCATTCTTCCTTAGCTTGAGGAAGTCATTCTAAACCTTGTTCATAGCTCATCCTACACCGCAAACCTTCTGCCTACTTACTTGCCGAACAAGATGAAGAAGGCATGATCCACTCTTTATTAGGAAGAATACCAGAGCTGGTTGATGCAGAGCCGGAATTCTATGATACATGCAATAATAATCTTACCCAAGGCACGGTCACTGAAGGAGATCATACCACAGAGACCGAGACGGCTTCCGGGAGGTCCATTGCGGGATCTCGTTCGGATGGGGAAGGAGCAGGTCCACCTGAGCAGCCAAGTTCTGAAGCCATTGACGGAACACTGGGGTCCCTTAATATCATCGAACAAACGCGCGTATCCAGTGATACCTTCATTGCAGATGAAGATGAGCTAAGCCGAAGCTCTATCCCGTCAGATCTGGTCCAGAACAGCGACATACTTCAAGCTCCTAGTCCGAGCACAGAACCCGCTCCACTTCCAGAAGCAATGGAGCAAAACTGCATGGGTGGTCCACACAGCTCAATTCTAGAATTAGCCGCATCGACTCCGTTGCCTGATTCACGACCAACTTCGCCTATTCATTCCTCAAAACCTTCTTCCCCTGTAGAGTCGACTGTGCCATCACCCCAAAAGGCAAGGTCCGCCGATCATTACAGCCCTTCATCATCGAGCTTTGATCACGTACCGCCACGATCGCGTTCATCCTCAGACTTAACGCGTCCTTCTTCCCCAATTCGATCCCCTACTGTGGCAAACGGGCCCACGTCGCACTTTGACAAGTTTGCTCCAAGCAAATCTAGGTTCAAACCTGCGCCGCTTTCCCTGACTTACCTTCTCCGTCAAGCGGATGACCTCTTATCTGCATACCCGCCATCCCATCCTTTACTCTGCGTCACCGAGATCATGGGACCTGATAGTGTTATGCGAACGTGGCGACCTTTACCGATTAGCACCATACCCGAAAAACAACCATACAACGAAACTGACGACTACTTGGAAACTCTGGTCAACTCTTCGCATATTGTCATACCCTCGCCACCCCCTTCGCCTTCTCTCGGCGCCCGCCTTCCAGCGAAGAAAACCACAGTTTCGTCGAGAGCGCTGAGCAAACCACTTCTGGACCCGCGCAGGATCGGCCTGCGTCTGGGTGCGCTCACACCTGCAGAACGTAGAGTGTTGTTTATGGGTGCATTGCTCGTGGTTGGGACTGCGATGGCGTTGAAATCGAGTAAAGTCCCCTGCGTGGATGGTATCGTCAGGGCAGGTGGGGGAGATGGGCTGAAGCGCCTATGGAATGACAAGTGGACGTTGGCCTCATCTGTGGTTGCTGCTTGGGGACGAGGATTGCCATAATCTGTGGGCGTATTTTGATGTATCCTAATACTTTACACCGAACTAGATGGAGATATGCATGCGACCTCGATATGCGTTGTTAATCCTTCTATAATACTCTGAATAGAGTTGGATAGTTACCCGCCAAGTCTGGCTTATCGAGTCCGAGACAACCATTCCTGGACAGTGTCTGCTGGCCATGGACTCGTCGAAAAATCGGTATGAACGCGGTCCGATTCGGTTCAGTTTCTTCCCTTTTTTGGTAAACCGAGCTGCAACCGGCCCCAACATACTACAAAGATTGCACCAAACCCAATAAGACTGGTTTTGATTGGTTTTGCACACTCAGTCCTTAAAGGTTGGTCTCACTTGGTTTTCCAAAGACTGGTCTTGGACTGTCAATCAGGCCGTGCAAAGACCAAGATGAAGCGGTGCCAGCATTCCTCGTAAGTTTGTAAGATGAGTCAGCATCTGATTTGGGTGAAGACTCCCGCTCATTGTCTACCTTTACAACAACGGCTCAGACCATGACTTCACACCAGCTTTCGATCAAACTCGGTCAATTTATTCAATTCCTCGGATATAACATGGACAGAAATGATGTCCATCCAGGGAAAGGCCACATGCCCTTCCTGTCAGACTCACGATATCTCGTCAGGCTCTTGCTCGGATAAGCCCTGCACAGTGTCACGGGCGCTTTCACATGTACACTACCCACACTGCCTTCTGAGCTGCTGGACCTCCGAGTTGCTTTCCCGATACTATCGGGTTGTTTAATGGATTGTCGTAAATGAAAAGAGCGCTGATCAAGGTTCGTACCCCATATGTTCCCTTGCCAGGCCAGGTCAGCGGGTGGCTAGCGAATCTGACCTACCATTTCCCCCTTAGTCCTCACGAATTCGGGTCTCGCAATGCTATCTTGAATAATATTGCAGTGCTTAAACAGCGCCTCATCGTTGCTTGTGGGCCGAAACGCTGCCACCGGGATGTTCATTGACATGCCCCGACTAAGCAAGATTGACTTTGGAGAGAACTAGATCTCATGCATGTGCCGGCGTTGAAACGTTGACCCGGCATCCAAAGCTCTAGCCTCAAGGATGGAGAGAGGTCGGGCGAACATCTTCTGGATCGATACGTTTAATATGGCCAATCCTGGGTCCCTGAATGGATATCTTCATCGGCTTGATCGATGACCACTGCAATCTGTCCCGAGCCCTCTCTGACAGATCACTGGGACCAAAGTCTATGCCTTTTCTTAGCTCGTTTGGTCGCGACTAGAAATGATATTCCTCTTCAGAGATGGAAACATTGGAAAGAAAACGAGGTGAGCATCCATACCGATAGAGTGGGCTCAGCGCTAATCAATGATCAATGATCTCTGGGAACTTAGGTCAAGAAAGCCACAGCGTCCCGCCCTAAGTTGCTACCATTCCTGATCGGGGAACCATAAGGGAAAACCCGAGTATCATTATCGCCGTCGCCCCGGCGTCCCGCTTCAAACCTACCATATCTATATCCTTTGTTCAAGAAAAGGTAGGGAATGTCCAGGACAAAAGCCCCTGGCGCGGGGGGTTGCGTCTGAGTACATGTCGAGTGATACTATCTTCCTACGGTCTGAATGTCGAATGCGGTATAGACCAAGATCTATTAGGCAGGTCTTGACGTTAACCCAAGCTAGAAACTAGCCGCAAGAAGTCCCTCTAAACATTCTATGCAAGCATTATCTACTCCAGCGTTTCTGCTCCGACTCGTGGGTGTGGGCATCAACGCCTTTCATGAATCGAACGACCAGTCATCGCTTGCTTACTCTTCGGACCTTCACTTTAACGGTCTCGCCGGACCCATACTCAAGACATGCCCATTCCGTGGAGCACGCTCTTCCATTCCGAATTCATTCAGACGAATGGTATCCACTCGAGAGTAATCCGCGCGAGCCAGAATTCCATTGGCAGTGTTATCGTTTTAATACGATAAGAGATGCCCACGCATCGGCGCCTGTGCGCTACGGCCGCATTTAAGCACCCATGCATGTATGCACCCATGTATCGTTTCGTTGAACCCACATGGTATACCCCGTTCGTTCTCTGCTCGGTCCGCCCCCACTCCCGTCTCGACGGACCAAAGCTAGTATGCAGAGGCGGTATCGTGAAAAGGAGGTGGAGTGTTTCAACGCGCTCCGAGGCGTCATCAAGGGGCTTACCGGAGAAGAGCTACAGAAGCGGCAGGAAATTCTTGGGAAAGGTTGTATCATGGTTATTGCAGGGTGGCCACTATGCTAATAACTTTACACGGAAAGCGACTGACCTGCTCTTAATTGTTACTTCGGAGATCAAGAGGCAGAGGGCGGCCGCCGAGGTACCAGCTGTTCCTCCACTTCCGTTCACCGACCCAGCAGACGCGACAGGAACTCAAGTTCATTGGGGTAGGTGGATCCTGTCACGTTCGGGAATTTCGGTCGAGGTACTCATCGCTTTTTAGGTCATTCTGCCCAACCACCTCATTATCCCAAAACTCGGATGCCAAATGCCGAATTTGATACACAACGCGTCTACGACACCGCTCAGTTCCATGGTCAGCAGCAGTACGACTTCATGTTCGACATGGACTTTCATCCATGGCAGTCGCTGGGGATATGACGAAGGACCGCCCTAGCTATCCTCAGGGTTGGGAGACGTCCGATGAAGTCCTAGATTCACTCTTTCTGTTCAAGTAAAGTGGTCTTGTCGCTCTTGCCTACACTTCACCCTATGTGTTTTCTTTGTGCAATTGTAAATCTGAAGGATGAAAATAAACCAGAAGATGAGGCGTGTTATTTGGCACCCTACCCGTGCAGGTCCCTGTATATATCCATACATTGCCTTGTAATCTTTCTTGGCTGATTGTGACCCATGTGCACGAGTGCTTGAGCGCTTGAGCTATGCCGCTATCATTTGTATTACAACGTGCTCATAGGACCTCATCGGTAGCAGTGACTCGGATATGGCAACCTATCCCTCGACGATACTAAGCTGTGGTTCGAAGCGCATCTAGATTATGGGAGAATCATTTAGTCGCCGAACTTCGATGTTTAGACAGTATATCACTCTACCCACGCGTTGATCATCTTCCGTTCGTTCTGTCATTGCTCCCAAGGATGACCTTGTACAACACGACAAGAGGGACGACGCCACACTCGCAATGTCGCAGCGGAGGAGGACAATATGAGGTCACTCCCTCGATCGGGCGACACACGATGGTCTTCATGATTGCTGCGTTCTTGCATCCTAAAATTACATTCTCCCCATCCGCGGGCACAGCGGCGAGAACTACGTGTCAGTCGTTCTTTTGTTGTATCTGGGATCCTGGCTTCTGGAAAGACCAACGTGGCGCCAGAAAACGTGGATGTGAGGGCAGTGCATACGAACGTCGCCCTGTAGCCGTGTCAGATCCTGATCTTAGCTTGCGTCAGGCGCGGAGAGTAATCGGGGTGGGGGTGCGTCAGCCATCCGACTCCGACTCTGCCAGGTACAATGGGACCATCAAAGGGTCCCGATGCAACACGTGTTTCTTTGTCCGTCCATAGTGCCTTGGCCGTGAATATGTTCATCTGCCCCGACCTACCCGTGACTTGGTAATTTACACTCACCTGCAATTAGTCTGTGGCCAGTGCGTTCATGTCCATCACGAGCTTGAAGGCTCTCGGGTATTCAAAGTCGCTGATTCGGGGCGGAAGTCGTCTACTATTTTTTTTTTTTGCGAAACGGGTTCGAAGACACTGAGGCTGTGTCTGAGCTATGCTTGGAGCGCCGGGAGTGGGAAATGCGCGCTGTACGGGTCGCTGGAACACCGTGCGATTTCCCGAAGCCTACCTAAAAAAATAACGGACAGTTACTGATCTAATTCAACGGCAAGCTGGACATTCGGAACATAGCTATGACGTTCGGAGATGTTCGGAAAAGGGGACTGATCTTGGCCTTGCGTGGAGCCGAACGGGCGCCAAGTTGCAAATCCCATTCAAGGCCACAATTGGATTGGAATCTGTGCAGCACGTCGCCGTCCCTTGTGAGAACGAATCCGAGGTTGTCATTCATATCGCCGACCAGCGAGTGTTGCAAGGAACTCGATATTGAGATCTGAGAAACAAAGATGACGCACGTACCCACACACGCGTGTTACAAGGTCCGAGGAGGGTGGGTCTGACATGAACAATTTGTTCAATGTTCTGGAAGAAAGTCAAAATAGGCCGACGCCGAAGAGTGCGTGGCTTCTGAAATGTCGTCCCCCACGTGCTACACTGCACTCGGTCAGAAACGTTGTCATGGCATTTGGGCCGTGCTGAAACTCTCCTCATACCTTAACTTAGTACGTTCCATAGACTCGGAGCATCTTCGACCGATGATTTGTTCCCTGTACGGGGGGGAGGAATGGTTGGATGACGACTAGTGCTAGTGGGCCAAAGTCAAACCAGGATCTGCACCCACCTCGACACTCTTCGATCGGAACACTGCCAATGATCACAAGTTGAAGAGGCTTGAGGTACCACTACCGCACCCATCTCGGACCCCCCGTTTCATAAACGCACGAAATCGAAATCCTTTGTTCACGAAAGTACTAGGAGGCACGCCGTTCCCTATTACTTGAACGCAGTCCTCATGGGGAATTAGAGAGGATTGGATGGCGAACGTTGTAGATTCATGTCGTGTTGCGGTAATTTTCGGATCGCAGCCTTGGCGTTGAAAAAAAAAAAAAAAAAAACACACACACACATGTCAAACAGTAGAGCTGGCAGTGCACACAGCATGTTCGTTTTGATGTCATATTTGAGTGACTTTGGCCAGACACGGATATTCTGCTCATTGATGGTGTCCGATCATTCATAGATCGCGCCAATGCGCGGACTCGAAATTATCATGTAGGCACGAGGCAATATTCACTCTTCGGCCCGGTGCTAGAATCGGTTGTTCGGTCCTGAGTCACGCATATTCCGTGGACTACGCTCGGTGGCAGCAAGTATTTGAGTTTTTTGAACGGCCCCAGGAGAACAAGGGCGATGAGGGGGTTGTTATGGAAAGTGTTCCTTCCAGGTTTTGGTTGAATCCGTGTCGTGAAGGGTTCCTGCTGGCGGTGCACGCTTTTTACACGCCCGTGCACGAACAGACGCTGGGTCTCTGATTGCATTTAAACACCCATGCATCGTTCCGTTGAGGCAGGCCATCGTTAGACGCGAAGTTTGCAAAATGCACCGTGCATACCAAGGACACTCTCCTCCGGGTCGCGGAACCTCGCGAACCCCACCAGCCCCATCTCCGTCTCAGCACAACAAAGTCTCTCTGCAAAGGGAGTATCGCGAAAAGGAGGGGGAGTGTTTCAACATACTCCGGAATGTCATCAAGAAGCTTACAGGAGAGGAGCTACGAACGCGCCAGGAGATCCTGAGAAAAGGTAGTGTCCCGCACGGAATGTCAAGGATGGCAGCTCACAGTTTTCCTCAAGCTATTGATATACTCTCGGAAATTAGGAAGCAGAACGAAGCCCCGGTTGATACCCTGACCCCGCATGAAACATTCCCTCCAAGTCCAACTAGACCCGAAGCCACAACATCAACTCATGCGGGTAAATCATCTGAATCTCCAATTACAGTATACCAGATCGACGTGCTCACCGCTTCCTGTAGGTTATTATACCCAATCACCTCATTGTCCCCAAACTTGGCAGCCTGCTAGTCCCGAGATTGAGGCTGCGCTACCTTGCTACGGTACCTATGTCCAGGATCAACAATACTACTTCATGTCCGGCACGGACTCTGCTTTTGACCCGACCACGGGGTACTACTATGGCGAGGACTTACCTAGTCGTCCTCCGTTCATTTAGAAGTCCGAAGCAATCGATCGATGTAGCTATAGTGCAACTTTCTCCTTTTTTGTTGTTGTTCAAGTACTGTAGCCTGTATGCATTTCGTAGATCATGATGTAGCGCGAATAAATTGTTAGATGTCTTCGTTTTGATGCTCATTTTTCTAGCATCGCTTCTCAAGATCTCATACCTCGCCAAAAGCGTGTTTCTTAATGGCTGCGTCCACCAATTCTACCATAGCAACCACCGCTTCCTCTTCTAGCGTGCGACCAAGGAGTTGAAGTCCAACAGGTACACCCGGGAACACGTCTGGATGGTCTGTTCAAGGTCAGATTCAAATCAATCACGAGTCGAGTGTACGCAATAACATACAGAGTTTGTAAAATGCCTCGTCTTCATGGTTGTGGAAGTCATGCGGCGCTACTGGAAGATCCAGTTCGGGGTCGACAAATGTTACGGGAAAAACAGCGCAAGCGTAGTCCATCGCATTTCCAAGGGTCGTATAGAACGAGTCGCTGAATGGGGAGAGCGGGTGGGACTCAGCTTATGCAAGTCGGAATGCGACTCACTAATTTAACCCGTGCGGACAAGCAGTATAAGCCACTGCAGGCGAAATGATAGCATCGACAGGTCTGCCAGTATTTGTCCTGTTCCTTGTTGCATTCCAGTGGTCCAGATAAGCCTTGCGCAATGCACGTTTTTCTGTATGGAGTTGCCATAACTAAGGATAAGGGGAGGTAAGGCAATGCTATCTGGTAATATCACGAACATACCTCCCAGGCAGTTCGATTCCTTAGGGGCCCAACTAGACTCTTCACGAGTGGGATCTCCAAGTCAATGGGATGCGGATCCTCCTCAGGGCTCATCGAGGTAATCAGGGGTTCACCGGACGCCTCACAACTCCTCCGATAGTCTTCCCCTCCATCGGCAACCAGGATAGTTTGCTTGTATTCTGAAAGTCAGACAAATTTCCAAGTACATTTCATAGACTTACAGCATTCTTGTAGATATCGACATGGTTAAGAGGTTCCCAGTCAATAACTAGGACAATTTGCTGAGATTTCGGATGAGGGTTGGTGGCAGTGAGCTCAACCTACCCTGATGTCCTTCCTTTTCCAACGCTTCTTTGACCATATGCATAGCCCTGATGAGTGGGGGATGTGGCTTGACCACTTTATTGTCCCACAATATCGCAAAGCACATTCCTTTTCCGCCACCATGATCTACCAATCGATATTCTTCGTCACTCCACACTTTTCGGATCGCGAGGGGGTCACGATTCCAGGGACGGGCATCTATAATTACCTTTGTGAATAGCTTCAATGCCGAGATAGAGGTGGCCATCGGTCCAAGAACGGAAGAGATAGACTCTTGACCCATCAAGGTATTAGTGGCGCCATGATAGGGGAGGCGTTCGTACGAGGGCCGAAGGGTGTACAATCCACAAAAAGCACTGGGGATGCGGAGAGACCTATAGCCATTCAATATATCATACCCATCCTCGATCGTGAGCAGAAACATTACCCGTCTATATCAGTGCCTACTCCCAAGGGGCTACCTCTCATGGCAAGGAGCGCACCCTCTCCGCCGGAGGAGCCTCCGGGGGTAAGCCTCCTATTGTAGGGGTTCGTCGTGCGGCCGAATACATTGTTATGTGTTTCGCCCCACTGCACAGTCGATCGTTAATGTCAGATCAGGTTCAGATTCGTTTCCCCCACTATCCTCATCCGGCATAAACGACAGATGTAGAGGAACTTACCATGAGCGTCTGTGGCACATTAGTACGAACAAACGGCACCGCTCCGAGTTCGTACAAGATTTCCACAAGGACACAGTCATCCTC
This sequence comes from Boletus vinaceobasis, assembly GCA_038092335.1. NCBI lineage: Eukaryota > Fungi > Basidiomycota > Agaricomycetes > Boletales > Boletaceae > Boletus > Boletus vinaceobasis. Next base: position 5,266 of record JBBPQE010000108.1, on the reverse strand, counting down.
TGCAAACTTCCCAATGTTACACGCGTATCCTGAGGGGTATGGCGTCAGTTGTCGGCGAAATACTTCATAGATCTTTCGCTACCCATGATCGTCTCCAAGCCTTTCATAGTAAACTGGTCTTTCAGTGAAACCGGTAAGCCGTGTAAAGGGCCCATGGATTCCCCATGCTCCACAAAATACCGATCCACTTCTTTTGCCCGATCAAGGGCACGCTCGACGAAGATTTCAGTGAGACAGTTTGTCTGAATCGATGGATTAATGTACCCGGGAAACGAGATCCACAAATCGCAGACTCACCACTTGATGCGCGATGATAGCGCTCTTGAGATATGCAGTGGTGACTTCTAGACTGGTGTACCCCGAGTGCTTGTCGGCGAGCAAACGGACCAAATCCGACACGTCTTTCGTGCCGAGATCGATGATGTCGAGCTCTCGTGATGACAACAGTCCGCAGTCCTCTGTGACGGAGCGAACATCCAAAGACGTATCCGGGGGCACTTTGATCCTCCACTCTTCCGGGATGGACGCATCCTGAGCAACTTTACGAACCTCGCACAAGGTGCGCCAATCCGAGGTTCCAGCGAGGGTTCCGGTATCCGACATCGCCGACGAATAGGAAAAATAAGAATGTGCTCGATGCCTTCCCTCGTAAATCAGCTGGCCAGACTCGCGACGATAGCGTGGGTTTAGTTTTAAAAGTGTGGAAAAGGAGACCGCGAATGTGGCTGTTGGGAGAACCCTGTAGATAGTATCCCCTCTATCTATCACTCACAAGGACCTTGCATGATCTGGGTCTGTAAAAACCCCCTAATTTGTGAGAAGGAGATACCCTATCAGCCTATCAATTGACTGGTATGAGAAAGAAATAACTTGAAAGACACCAAAGAAAATAGACCAAAAACAGAAAATAATGTCTCACGCGTGCACTCGTATACTCATTGCTACTGAACTTGCAAGATCCGACGTTTCAGTCGCTAGCATCTGAATCCTAGTATTCGGACGCAGTACCACCGTGTTAACGAATGGACCCGAGTACAAAGTTAGTATCTTCTTCAGAAAATTGCAAGACCCATTTGCGAACTTCCACAAGCCATCCTCCACAGGAACAACAACGGTATGGTGGGATACGGATGAAATACGGCATATAAGTGTGAAAGGTACATGTGGCGACCTACTCGTACATAAACAGGATAACTACGCTCCTAATGCAGCTTTCACGCAGGGCGCGTCGCTGTCGTGGTGCGTCGCGGCGGGAGGAGAAAGGGAAAATCGGCTGGAAGCTTCCACGTCCAAATGCGATCTTGGTCTATCGGTCAAACCAAGGTCCCCTTGTCGCCTCTCCGCGCGCAGTTTCCTACACAGAACAAAACTCCAACGGAAGGACGACGATAGAGACGCTAAATGCAGAGCGAGTCGTTGAGAAAGTGCGCTCGAAACCCGAATAGTCTCGTTACCTTTCGGGTCGTTCAGGTGCTCATCGGTGTTTTGGTCGAGCACAGTCCTATTGTTAATTTACAGGCCACAGTGAGTACGAAAATCAGGGTCGCATCGACGGGATCGCACCGCGCGTGATCAGTGGTGAAGATTTGCTCAATGGCGCTTCTGAGTGGTGTCCAATACATCCTCCTTACGTCTGGGGTTGACCCAAGGAGCACAAAAACCATGAAGGCAAGCGTCACAGTTGTCCAGCGCCGTAATTCAACGTTGGCAGCCTGGGTGCGGCTCGACCGTCACTCCCGTGCGGGGACATAGACGATAATGTCAATGGTTGAATGGATGACTTTCCATCCAGGCCAGGGTACCACTGGATATTCGGACGCCAACAAGGCGATGGATATTGAGGTCGGAGCCCGTACACTACTAACAACCCCGAGGGCCATTAAGCGTGGGCTCCACCAGCCCATTCCTGGTTTTCCCATCACCTGGTGTTTCCGTCGGAAATATGTTCGCAAAGTAAGACCTAGACAAAAAGTGTTAGTTCACAATCCCAGACTTTGGATATTACGCACAAGCATATCCTGTCGATATCATACCCGCAAATAACGGGAGCATCCAGACGAGAGGGAAAGCGAGATTGACGGTGCCTACACCCGAAAGGCAGCCAAGGTCCTCGTAAATGTAAAACCGATATTGTTGAACAAATTCTGCGATACACGGTGAGCAGGGGACAGACAAGCTGAGCGCTCCTGAAAATACGTACGCAGAGCAACGGACACCCAGGGAATCACCAGACAGAGAACAATGTCGACTACCGTGTTGAAAGCGAAAGCCTTCTAATCCGGGCGTCAGTAGAGCGTCTCAAGAGCAGCTGTGATGATACCTCATGTCTTCCGGAGTCCAAAGTTACAATCATGTGCAAGCGGCGGTTGATGGACACACCACTTGCAGCTAGACCAACGTCTAAGGCAACGAGTAAATAGCCGCCTTGATCGAGCTTAGCCTTCGCTACCGCCGAGGTATGTTAGCTGGACGTACAAAGGTCACACCAGGCCGGAGCCCAGTTCTCAGTGTTGCGATTCCAACGTATCGTGTTGACGCATTGAACCAAGCATGCAACCACGGTCCAAATCATGACCATGGATGTCCCCACATTTCCAGAAGCTGTTCGCTTGGTCAGGATGTCACAATTCAGTGTACTGGTAAACTACATACCTAATGCCTTCGGAAGAGGTATTGCGACCAACAACGCGCCAAGACCTGTGCAAACAACGAAGAGTATATTGCTAATGCCATGCATTTCTCATTAGTTATTCGATGCGCAGCGATGCCTACCGCTTATCCTGCTCGACTTAGAGTACATAAGGCAACATGAACAATCATGTGGCAACTCGATTGAGCAGATGTTCTATCGGTTATATGATGCACCGACGAACAGAAGACCAGATTTAGATCCAGTTATTAGCAATTTGTTCACAGTACGCTTTCTTGGCGCAGAAATCACGTCTATGCCGTGCGTGGTGCGAGAATAACCATGCAACCCGGAGTTACTGTAACCGTATGCAGTACGGGGACCGGGATATCGGCAATTTGGCGCCAGCAACTGGTGACCAACCTAAGAGCCCATTGTCAGCTGTTAAAACGGATTGGCCCCAATAACTTACCTTTCAAGTTGGTCCGACTGGGCCGGTGTCAGTCTGAAAATTAGCCTCACCGAACTACCGTGAGAATTCATGCCCTACTTACATAATGTCAAAGATGGCCATCCTATCCACGTCTACACATTTACAATCTGGTCTACATTTTTGGCTTGCGTCCCCAGTCTCAGGCGCACTACCAATCTATCTTCTTCGCAGTTCCACCACGACCCCCAAAGCCCCATTCTATCTGGTTCGCAAGCTTTATCGCCACTCCCAAATCAGAAGCAAACCTGGGATAGCACGTTTGTTGTCAAGGAAAACAAGCCAGGAAGCCCAGAGTGACTTACGACCATACCGCGGCAGGATTTTTCTGGAAAAATCGTCCTACGAGAATGACGTCGGCTTGTCCCTTGTCCAATACTTCCTGAGCGACCACTCCATTCGCAATCGATCCGACTGATCCCACTACTAGCTTATCTCCAACAGCTTGCTTCACAGCGTGTGCGAATGGCGCTTGATAGGCTGCACCGCCTTTGATAATAGCTTTAGGGTGGTTCCCACCACTGGAGACATCCAAGAAATCGACCCCATGTTCCGCAAGTATACTCGCAAGCCTGACAGTGTCTTCAACTCGCCAAGAGGGCTCATCCGGTAGAACCTCCTCCAACCACTCAGTCGCTGAGACTCTGGTTCCGTGAGTTCAATAATAAGTGGACTAGCTATAGATCGCGTACCTGAGAAACAAAGGCATGTCATCAGGGATGATGTCACGAATGGCATCGACCACTTCCAAAGTTAAGCGAATGCGATTTTCGAAGCTACCCCCATACTCATCCGTACGCTTGTTAGATTGAGGACTCAAGAATGAGAATAACAAGTATCCATGGGCATTGTGAATCTCGATCACGTCGACGCCAGCCTTCAGCGCACGTTTTGCAGCGTGAGCAAACGCAACCACGACCTCCTTGATCTGGGCTTCGGAAAGCTCCTTCGGAACCGGAAAGTTGTCATGGAATGGCACAGCCGAGGATCCCCACACATTATCAGCCCATCCCCCGACCTTCTCGGTGGCAGCCAATCCAGGGTGCAGCCATGGAGCGACCGTGGACGCCTTGCGACCTGCATGCGCAAGTTGAATACCAACTTTCTGATTTTGAGAATGGGCGAACTCGACAATCTTGCGAAGCGAGTCAGTCTGACTATCTTTCCACAAACCAGCGTCCTCTGGTGTGATTCGTCCCTCGGGTACGACAGCTGTCGCCTCAATGATGGATAGCCCGGGCCCCCGAGTAAAGATACCGCCAACTGGGGGCGTGTCAAGACCCTTGGCATTCTAAGACAAAGGGACATACTCACGGTGAGCTAGGTGCCAAGCGGTGAAGTGACCGTTTTCGGCTGAATATTGACAAAGTGGAGAGAGCTAAGGTTGGTCTCGATTTGCTGTTGGACCATGTTAAACCGGACGGAAGCACTTACGAAGATACGGTTATGGAATGTGGTCCCTCTTATCTTGATGGGCTGGAATAGCTTCGGTATTGGTCTACCGTCTGGTTGTGGGTCATATGCAGTGCCAGCTGCGGGCACTTGTGCAGGGGTGAAGTAAGAAATACCAGGGGCAGGCCTGTTTGTTATTGAGGGCATGTCGAGAGAGGGTGGTGTGTATGGCGGAATTCCTTAGAAACAATTCCGTTGCTTTTTATATCGGTTCGGTAAAACTTAACATGCGCTCACCAAAGCTGGGAACACTGCATCACCAAAATGTCACCTTACTTCCACAGATTGTGGGAACTGTTGACAGTTCCCACAGACTGCCAGACATGACAGATTGATGTCTTATTGAAACTATTTAGTTTCTATTGTCTAACGGACTATTTCCTATGTTACAAGACATATTATACTTACACCTTTATGCCTTGTGCTTCGCACCTAGACATGTCTTTATAGACCGCTCTAGACTTTGATCACATGACCTATGATGTCATGGTCCAGACCAATGATGTCAGAGCCCTCTACCCTGCTCTAGACTCATGACGTCATATGATCAGTCATGCTGACTGATGCTGACTGAGAGGCTTTACAGCCAATGGCATATCACTCTCATGGTCTGAGGGCTTACTATATATGGTTCAAGCTCTGCTTAAACCTTACTCTGTGTAGTATATAGGCTGGGACTCTTTGTCCCAATATCA